>JAPYYA010004430.1:0-11802 GCA_028533165.1 Leontopithecus rosalia | reverse complement strand
CCAGGTCGGCAATATCTCTCTCATTGCTTGATTTCCTTCCTTCCCTTTCCTCCCTCCCTTCCTTCCTCCCTTTCTCCCTTCCTTCATCCCTTACTTCCTCCCTCCCTTCCTCCTTCCCTCCCTTCCTGCCTTCCTGCCTTCCTCCCCCCACCAAAAAAAACAAAAAAAAACAAAAACGAAATGAAGAGCACGGGTGAAGGTAAGGAACACTGAAAGCCTGGTGGGGATTGGGATCTGGATTTAAAATTAAAGTACCCATCTGGGTCACACGTGAGTATACCTTGTTGCTCTGAAAGGCAAACAAAATTTAAATTTGGCTAGCAGAAAATATTTGTGTCACTTTTTAAGGGCTTAGAGTCCAGTTTCTGCTTAGTTACAGGCTGTGTTTCCTATTGGCCAAGGTGTCCACAGCTTGGGTTTATCAATTTTCAGCCCATTACCTGGAGACAGGATTCTGTCTATCGGTTCACAGTAGCCATTGGTTCAGGATCAGTGCCTGACAGTCCATTGCACTATCAGGAATCTGTTCTAGAGTCACCAGGCTGTCTGTGCTCAGTCCTCATCTTGGGCAATCAATGTTGCACCAGTGTGCTGCAGCTTTGGTTTAGGTTCTGGCCCAGGATCCGGAGGAATGGGGTTTGGAATTGGTGCAGAAAGCTGAGGCAGTCCTACGGTGTGGTTGTTCACTGCTGTGTCATCTGGTCCTGCAGAGCTGCAGGAAGATCCAGTCCTCAGCTTTGGGAAATGGGGGCCACCCTAATTATGCTGAGACCATTGTAAATGGGGTATTTGAAAAGATGCTCAACTTCATATTTACTGATTTCTTTTGCATTAAATGAGTAGTTTCTAATAAGTAACATTTTATTTTTCTTTTTTAGAGACAGATTCACCTAGGCTGGAATGCAGTGCCACAATCATAGCTCACTGCAGTCCCAAAATCCTGGGCTCAAGTGACGTCCCTGCCTTGGCCTCTCAAAGTGCTGGGATTATTGGGATGAACCACTATGTCTGGCCAACATTTTCATTAACTTTTGCTGTATATTTTGAGTGTTTAAAAGTGGTTTCTCTAGAGATTGCCATACACATCTGATCAGAATTAGCTTCAGATTTATGTTAGCTTAAGTCCAGTGAAATATAGATAGATGTTACTCCTATATGACTTTCTTTCCCGTTTTTGTGGTATATATATCTATTAATATTACAAACCAAACAATACATTATGATTAGCAACTATGATCATTTTATTAGCATCTATTATCATGTACCTCCTTCGTATTATTGTCAAAATACATATATTAAACTTCCATGTTACAGGACCAACTATATATTATATATATATTTTTTAATGCAATTTTCAAAAAAATCAGTTAAGAAAAATGCATTTATACTCTAATGATATAATTACATGTTCTTTCTTTTTTTTTTTTTGAGACGGAGTTTCGCTCTTGTTACCCAGGCTGGAGTGCAATGGCACGATCTTGGCTCACCACAACCTCCGCCTCCAGGGTTCAGGCAATTCTCCTGCCTCAGCCTCCCGAGTAGCTGGGATTACAGGCACACGCTACCATGCCCAGCTAATTTTTTGTATTTTTAGTAGAGACGGGGTTTCACCATGTTGACCAGGATGGTCTCGATCTCTTGACCCTGTGATCCACCCGCCTTGGCCTCCCAAAGTGCTGGGATTACAGGCTTGAGCCACCGCACCCAGCCCATGTTCTTTCTTTTCATATGTATTATGTTGTACATACACACACACACACACACACACACACACACACACATTTTTTAAAGACAGTGTCTCTGTTGCCCAGGCTGGAGTGCAGTGGTGTGATCTTGGCTCACTTCAGCCTCTTCCCCCTGGGTTCTGCCATTCATGTGCCCCAGTTTCTGAGTAGCTGGGATCACAGATGCGCAGCATCATGGTCAGCTAATTTTTTGCATTTTTTTTTAGAGTTGGGGTTTTGACATGTTGGCCAGGCTGGACTCGAACTCCTGATCTCATGTGATCCACCCTCCTCACCCTACCAAAGGGCTGGAATTACAGGTGTGAGCCAGCATGCCCAGCACTTGTTGGCTTTTCAGTCCATACTTGGAGTCAGGCTGTTTTTTTTTTTATTACATTTTAGGTTTTGGGGTACATGTGAAGAACATGCAAGATTGTTGCATAGGTACACACATGGCAGTGTGATTTGCTGCCTTCCTCTCCATCACCTATATCTGGCATTTCTCCCCATGATATCTGTCCCCAACTCCCCAGCCCCCGCTATCCCTCCCCTATTTCCCCCCAACAGACCCTAGTGTGTGATGCTTCCCTCCCAGTGTCCATGTGTTCTCATTGTTCAACACCCACCTATGAGTGAGAGAACATGCGGTGTTTGATTTTCTGTTCTTGTGTCAGTTTGATGAGAATGATGGTTCATCAATGTCCTTACAAAGGCCACGAACTTGTTTTTGGCTACATAATATTATGGCTACATAATATTTCATGGTGTATATGTGCCACATTTTCCCTGTCCAGTCTATCATTGATGGGCATTTGGGTTGGTTCCAGAGCTTTGCTATTGTAAACAGTGCTGCAATGAACATTCGTGTGCATGTGTCCCTATAATGCACATAGAGAACAACGGTTAGACCAGCTAAACTAATCTCAGGGGCACAGAACCCTTCTCCCTGCATACCTCCCCCTCCCCTACCCATCACCACCCAATGAATAGTCAGCATAGGCTCCTAAGAATCAAATTTTAACAATTCCATTCCCAAATGCAACCAACCACTCCTAAGGAAGTAATGAAAACAAATGCTTAGAGGGGTGTTACTTTAGCCCTATACTTTTTTTTTTTTTTTTTTTTTCTGAGACGGAGTTTCGCTCTTGTTACCCAGGCTGGAGTGCAATGGCACGATCTCGGCTCACCGCAACCTCCGCCTCCTGGGTTCAGGCAATTCTCCTGCCTCAGCCTCCTGAGTAGCTGGAATTACAGGCGCGTGCCACCATGCCCAGCTAATTTTTTTTTTGTATTTTTAGTAGAGACAGGGTTTCACCATGTTGACCAGGATGGTCTCGATCTCTCAACCTCGTGATCCACCCGCCTTGGCCTCCCAAAGTGCTGGGATTACAGGCATGAGCCACTGCGCCTGGCCAGCCCTATACTTTTAACCTACGTTGATGCACTTTTTTTTAATGTTTTTAATTTATTTTTTATTTTAATTTTTTTTTTAAGACGGGGTCTCACCATGTTGTCAGGCTCGTCTTGAACTCCCAACCTCAGGTGATCCGCCCGCGTTGGATTACAGGGCGTGCTTGGATTACAGGCGTGAGCCACTATGCCCCGCCTGTTGTGTACTTTTAAACAGCTAGAAAGAATAGATATTTCCAACTGGACTTAAGTTTTCCATTATATACACAGTACCATCGAATAAATGTATACACAACACAGACTCTAATTTGAGTGTCTTCTGAATAGGAACATTCTGGCCTAGAACCTACTTCCCTTTCCAACCTCCACCAACCCCATGGACAGCTTAAGGGGGTTTTTATAATTTCACTTCTGTTTTTAAGAAGTCTTCCCTATGATTTTTAACACAAGGTATACTCAATGTATTGAATTTAGTAACTACTTCTGTCATACACTGGCAACCTCTTTAACATCGACTAGATGTAAATTAGGACTCTTATGTCTGCTTATATACACATCACAATTAATGAAAATGCAGACATAAGGGACAATGATCAATGTGCCTCATCATAAACATACTGGTGGAAAGCCCTTTACGCTCCTCCTTCTCCCTGAACCTGCACAGATATCATAATGTACTGCTCAGAGAATTGATCAATTTCCAAAAGATGATATATCAAAACGACAGCTATAAAATGTGTTTGTTATTTACTACCTCTACTTTTAACATACTTTGTACACTTCTAAACATCTACAAAGACAGATGTTTCAAATTAGGACTTAAGTTTGTCCACTATATACACAGTAGTGTTCAATAAACTACACACACGTAACAATGGTTATATCTGAAAGTGTCTTCTAAATAGGAACATTCTGGTCTAGAACTCTTCATTCCTTCCAACTCTTCACCACCATCAACCTGGTGGATACAGGCACATGTGTCACTTAGAGCTGATATTACTTCACTTCCGAAAGTCTTTCTCAGAAGACAGGCTTTCTATGAATTTTAACAGTGTACAGGATGTGTTAGTTCACTAACTACTGTCATACATTGGTAACCTCTTTAATATCTAGAGACTAGATTTGTCCAGTATATACATAATATATACAGTATAGCAAAGTTAAATGAAATGCATGTAAAATATAGGATTAAGCTGAAATTTTCTAATAAACAATGGCAAAACACCTTTGCAACTTCTTCCCTCCCACCTGCCAGGTGGTTCCACAATTCCACTTCTCAACAGCATTTCCCGTCACTTTTTCTGTGTATTCTTTCAATGCTCCAGTAAGTCCCATCACTTTTTAAAAGCTATTTACAAAAAGTGTTATTCTACTACTAATTTTAAATATACCAAGCAGTTCCAAATATCTAGAAAGACTGGATATTTCATATAACTTGTCCACCATGTACACAGCACTGTTAACTAAAATTGCACACACATAACAATGGTAATCATCTGAGGCATCTTCTAATTGTGACCATTTGGCCTTAAATCATTCCCTCCTCTCTTCTCTGCCTTCAATCCAGTGGACAAATACAAGTACATGTAATGCTTGGAGATGATTGAACAAATTCCAATGCAAAAGTCATTTACCGAAGACAAGTTTTCCTATGAATTTTATCACAAAGGGTACAAAATATACTGATTTTACTAAATACTTTGTCATACACTGGCAACCTCTTTAACATCTAGAGACTAGATGTTGAAAAATTAGGACTCATTGTCCCTTATATATCCTATTTACGGAGCAAAAGAAAATGCACAAAACCTACAGAAAAATAGTGTCTGAAATATCTAAGTGTGAACACACTAGAATATTACTGTTAGCAATTTTTTCCCTCCCACCTCCTCTAAACCATTGAACAAGTATAGACAGTACTATACTGCTCACAAAGGTGGCTTCACAATTCAATCTCCAAAAGTATTTCCTATGAATTTTAGTAAAAAGATATTTACAAAGTGGTATTTTACTACCTCTACATTTAACATACATTGGGCACTTCTAAACACCTAGATAGACTAGATGTTTCAAGTAAGGAGTTAATTTGTCCACTATGTACACAGCAGTCTTGAATGAACTGCAAACATGTAACAACATTATAATTTGAAAGAGCCTTCCCAATGTGAACATTCTGGCCTAGAACCCTTCCCATCTCCATCAACCCAGTGGGCAAGAATGCTCAGATTTTCAGAAGACAATCTTTCCTAGACTTGTAAAACAAAATGTACAAAACATTAGGTTACTAACTCTACTTCTGTCATACTCTTTAACATCTAGAAAGACTAGATGTTGTTAAAGTTACGACTCATTTGTCCTTTATGTACACTATATGCACAAGTACAACAAAATACACAGATAATAATTCATCTTGCCTTGCTGTAAGCAGGGTGGCATAGAACTATCTGCACCTCCCCCTCCTTCCTCCTCCCCTGAACCACTGCACACACAGTGAGTATCACTCAACAGGTGATTTGGCCATTCCCCCCAAAAAAACATTTCCTACAAATTGTAACAAAAAGATATTTACAAAATGTGATTTTACTACCTCTAATTTTAACATCAGGCACTTCAGAACGTCTAAAAACAGACGTTTCAAAAGTTTGGCATTGTCAAATATATATATAGTAGTGAAGAATAAAATGCACACAAAACAATGGCTAGAATATGAAAATGTCTTCTAAATATGACCAGTCTGGCATAGAACCTTCTTCTCAGGTCTTCCAGCTCCATGTCATCTAACCCACTGAACAAACGTGGACGTATAGCCATCTAACAACTCCATTTCCAAAAGTCATCTCCAGAAGACGTGTGTTTTCTGTGATTTCTTTTAAACAAATGAGAATTTACAAGATGTGTGGTTTTCTGACTTTATCATGCATCGGCAACCTCTTTACATCTAGAAGGGCTAGATGTGACAAATGTTTTCTATTAAAAGGTTGGGGTGGAGTTGAGAGCAGCTTTTTCATATTAGATACACAGGCCTTCTATAAACAGCCAGTAAATCGTCCCAGAGGGTGGTGGGCATTTCCAAAGGGCCAAACGTGGCCTGTCATTCTACCGTTTCTCTCTTCCGACAGCAAGGTCTGGTAGAATGGAGACTAACCCCGTTCCACCGTCGTCGTTTGGAACTTCGCTCACCTCCCAGGCCTGTCAAGGCCTTTGTCCGTTGTCGTCAGGACTAGGTAGATCTCACCCAATGGGACAGAGTGGTCACTGGGGACCCGGATCTGCACGGCTCCACGGCCTAAAGATGTGGCCGAGCCTGCCTGCGTCCTTAGGCCGCCTTCCCAGGCCCTCCGTGATCTAACGGACTCCGCTATGCAGCATTCGAGCGGCCACCAGGTTTCCTGGTCCGCCACTCCCGTCGCCACCCAGAGGCTTGCATCCGGGCAGTTCAGCTGGGGCTTCGTCGTGGCCCGGCACACTTGGGCCGGGAGCCCCAGTGGCCAGCGGGGACCAAGCTGGGGTACGGGCTGGCAGAAGCCACCGCCGCCATCAGTCACCCAAGTGGGGTGGGGTAGAAAGTTTCACCACGGCTTCGAGGCCTGAGCCTAGCCAGGTCAGTGGGCAGCCACAGCGGAGGCCTCCGGTATCTGAAGGGCAGAGGGCCCGGCCTGTCCTGGGGACCCCAGCTCACCCGCTGGTCCGGGGCTGGAGGGGCTGGAGGGCCTGGAGGGCCCAGGGGGAGCTCTCGGCACTCTGCGTCTCTCCCCGCTCTCTGCCGGACCGGAACTCGAGTCAGGCTTTTTCAGGTCACCGTAAACTATGTGGTCAGGAGCTGTAACACATGTGGCCACTGCTCCTCTGGGAGAAGGGACCAACCGCTCATGGAGCCTTCCTGACAGTTTTGTTTGTTTTGAGGCAGGATCTCAGTCACTCAGGCCGGAGTGTAGTGATCACAGTTCACTGCAGCCTCCACCTCCCATGCTGAAGTGATGCTTCCATTTCAGCCTCCCAATTAAATGGAACTATAGGTACATGCCATTGTGCCTGGCTTAAGTGTGTGTGTGTGTGTGTGTGTGTGTGTGTGTGTGTGTGTATAGAAACGGGGTCGAGCTCACCACCACGCCCAGCTAATTTTTTTTAAAAGTGTTTTTTTAGAGATGAGGTTTCACCATGTCGCCCAGGCTCTTGTAATGAACTCTTAGGCTTAGGCTGGGCACAGTGGCTCACGCCTGTAATCCCAGCACTTTGGGAGGCCGAGGCGGGTGGATCACCAGGTCAAGAGATCGAGACCATCCTAGTCAACATGGTGAAACCCCGTCTCTACTAAAAATACAAAAAATTAGCTGGGCATGGCGGCACGCGCCTGTAGTCCCAGCTACTCAGGAGGCCCAGGCAGGAGAATTGCCTGAACCCAGGCAGAGATTGTGGTGAGCTGAGATTGCACCATTGCACTCCAGCCTGGGTAACAAGAGCGAAACTCCGTCTCAAAAAAAAAAAAATGAACTCTTAGGCTTAAACAATCTCACCTCAGCTGGCCTCCCTTTTTTTTCTTTTAATGCAGAGGCTTCTGGAGATGGCTTTGCTTTGGTCTGCTGTGTGGGTGACTGTGGCCCTGACCTGTGGCTGTGGTTTTGTGACACTTAGCAATACTTTGCAGAGCTGCGTCCTTGGGTCCCTGTGGTAAGCCTTTGTAGACCCCTCACCTAAAACTGTTGCACTTGGGCCCTGGATTGCTCTGAAGCCTCTTCCTGCATATGTTGTCCTAGAGGCAGCAGGCATGAGTCAGCCAGCTCATGTGGGGAGGCATGTGCTGCAGCTGAGAGCACAAGGGCTTTCCATTATCCTGAGGCAGTTGACTCTGCAGCTGTGACTGAGCGGAGGGCCACTGCTTCCCTAGATCCCAAGGACCCAAGTCCATCGGCAGCTGTTGCTGGAACATCATCCCCTGTAGGTGATTCAGAGGCTATTGGTGCTGCTGTGGGTGATACTGTGATTCATTCTGCTGCTGTTCTTGCAGCAGTGAGAAACAGAATGAGCAACAATAGTGGTCTATCTTCTACTCTTCCTGAGGCCTCTTCACCCCATATGCACCTTGAGCATAATCCAAAAGGAAGGGACTTGCATTCTGGCTTTCCCTGATTTCAGTTCTTTCTCCATAAAAATATGGCGCAGAAGGTGGAGGAGGATGAACGCATATTTCAGAGTTGTAGCTTAGAAAGTCATAGGCAGTAGAATGCCCGCTTCCTGCATCTCCTCCATACTCCAAAGCACAGTCCCGTTGCTTTTCAGTGCCTGTGGCCAGATAGGAGCACTGGGAGGCCACTTGTTGACTGGCCATCCCTTGTTTCTCTAGGTAGGAGCACTGAGGGCCCACCTGTTGACTAGGAGTCTCTTGGTTCTCCAAAGAGAAGCAATTGTAGCCCATCTGTTGATGGGGAATCCCCTGTTGCTCCAGAGGGGAGCAACCAGCTCTACCCATCAAAGCCCTCTGGGCATCAGAGAAGCTCTGCTCGGAGGCATAGTTGGGAGCTGCAGCCTGGGTCTCCTGGCAGCTTAAAAATGAATGGGCTTTTACTAGGAAATCACCGTTTTTCTGAAGAACAAAGATTCTTTTTCTTTCTTCAGGTGGAAGTCTGGCTCTTTTATTCTGGAACCAATTCTAGAGAGAAAAGATAATATTGTTTTATCGAATCTACTTATCTATGCATTCCTTAATGTAGGAGGATTTTTCTATGTAAGCCACTCCCAAGCAGAGTCCCTGACTTGCCTGCTAATATTAAAGCATATAAGTAACAAAAGTAATCTGTCCCAGGAGGCCCATGTGATAACACAGGCCATGCGTTGCCCATTTCTAGAACCCTGACCTTCACTGGAGACAGTGATAGCGTGGTTTACAGGTAGACCTTGGCTTCCCAGAATCTCTCCCAACCTGTTTCTGACTTACTTGCAGTGTTCTCCTGCCTGCTCACTAAGAGACCCACTCTGCTAAAGAGCTCCCAGCTGTTCCACCTAGTCACGCATAGTTCACACAACCCTGCTACTTTACTCGTACTCTCCCGCCAAGGAGAATTAGTGATGTATTTTCTGACACCCACATTTCTGTTTTTCTTTTTCTCACTCCCTTTTTCCCTCCCTCCCTCCTTCCCTTCTTCCCTTCCTTTCTTCCTCTCTCTCTTTTCCCTCCCTCCTTCCTTCCTCTCTTTCTCTATCTCTTTCTCTCCCTTTCTCCCTTCATCTCTCCCTTTCTCTCTTTCTTTCTTCTGACAGAGTTTCACCCTTGTTACCCAGGCTGCAGTGCAATGGCATGATCTCAGTTCACTGCAACCTCCGCCTCCCAGGTTCCAGTCATTCTCCTGTCTCGGCCTCCCAAGTAGAAGGGATTACAGGTACACTACCATGCCACCATGCCTGGCTAACTTTTTGTATTTTTAGTAGAAATGGGATTTCGCCTAATTCTTCATATTTTTCATATTGTGTGTGTGTACAATTTTCTCTCAAATTGGGTATGAATACCAGTGTCTCAAGGTGTCCCAGGCCCTCATGTATATAAAACGGTGTAGTATTTCCATGTATACTATGCGTGTTCTCTCATGTGCTTTAAACCGTCAAGAGATGACTTACAATACCTGATACCTGGCTGGGTGTGGTGGCTCACGCCTGTAATCCCAACACTTTGGGAGGCCAAGGCAGGCGGATCACGAGATCAAGAGATCAACACCATCCTGGCCAAAAAGGTCTCTACTGAAGATACACAAATTATCTGGGTGTGGAGGCACTCCCCTGTAGTCCCAGCTACTCAGGAGGCTGAGGCAGGAGAATTGCTTGAACCCAGGAGGTGGAGGTTGTAGTGAGCCGAGATCGCGCTACCACACTCCAGCCTGGTGACAGAGGGAGACGCCCTCTCAAAAACAAAACCAAACCTGAGACCTAATATAACACAAATTCTACATAAATATTTCTTATTCTGTGTTGTTTTAAAATTTGTATCATTAAAAAATTTTTGTATTGTTATTTGTGCCCCTCACGCCACCCCCCTGGCTTTTTTTTGAGACAGGGTCTCACTGTTACACAGGCTGGAATGCAGTGATGTGATCAGGGCTGGATTTGTAAGCACAGCTCCCATCCTATTTTCATTTTTTAACTTTCCAAATATTTTTCATTTGTGGTTAGTTAAATCTGTGCATGTGGACCCAGTGGACATGGAGGATTAACTGTATATACATATATATTTTGATTGCTCTCTCCCATTTCTTTGAATTCTGTACCTTCCTATCCAGTCCCCTGCATTCTACCTCCATCTGTACTTCTTGCCCTTTAATTTGCTAGGAAACAGCTGCACATGGTGACTCACGCCTGTAATCCCAGGAGTTTGCGTTGCTGAGGCAGGTGGCTCTTTTGACCCCAGGAGTTCAAGACCAGCCTGGGCAACATGGCGAGACCCCCCCTTTTTTTTTTTTTTTTTTACAAAATATCCAATCTCAGCAGGGTGGTGTGTGCCTGTAGTCCCAGCTACTTAGGGGACTGAGGTGGGGGAATCACCTGAGTACAGGAAGTAGAGGCTACAGTGAGCCATGATGTGATTGTGCCACTGTATATCAGCCTGGGTGATGAGAGTGAGACCCTGTCTAAAAAAATATATATATACACACATACATACATATATATGAAATATACATATGAGGTCTTGAACTTACATTAATGACATTTACTGGACAATAAAATTTGTTGGCCAATGCTTTTCTTGTGCTGAAATCTGGATAAGGGTTTTCTCCAAATATTTCCTTAAGTGCCTGCAATAATTCTTTTGAAAATCTGTGTCGGTGTTTTGCTTTTCTCTTTTCCTTTCTTTGTCTTTCTTCATTATGATGATTCTCTTCAGCTGGGAAACCTGACAAAAGTGTAAGCAGAGAGAAGAGCATTGGAGAATATTGGTGTGGGAAGTAGAAAAGTTCCTCTTTAAAGTTCTTTCTTGTTAAAGGATAAATTTGCTAGCCAGAGCAATAAGCCAAGAAAAAGAAATAAAGGGTATTCAAATAGGAAAGGAGGAAGTCAAATTGTCTCTATTTGCAGACGACATGATTGTATATCTAGAAGACTCCATCGTCTCAGCCCAAAATATCCTGAAACTGATAAGCAACTGCAGCAAAGTCTCAGGATACAAAATCAACGTGCAAAAATCACAGGCATTCCTATACACCAATAACAGACTTAAAGAGAGCCACATCAATAATGAACTGCCATTCACAATTGCTACAAAGAGAGTAAAATACCTAGGAATACAACTAACAAGGAACATAAAGGACCTCTTCAAGGAGAACTACAAGCCACCGCACAACGAAATAAGAGAGGACACAAACAGATGGAGAAACATTCCATGTTCATGGTTAGGAAGAATCAATATAGTGAAAATGGCCATACTTCCCAAAGTAATTTACAGATTCAATGCTATCCCCATTAAGCTACCAATGACCTTCTTCACAGAACTGGAAAAAAACACCTTAAACTTCATATGGAACCAAAAGAGAGCCCAAATAGCCAAGTCAATTCTAAGCAAAAAGAACACAGTGGGAGGCATCACACTACCAGACTTCAAACTATACTACAAGGCTACAGTAATCAAAACAGCGTGGTACTGGTACCAAAACAGAGCTATAGACCAATGGAACAGAACAGAGGCCTC
>JAPYYA010004429.1:0-11802 GCA_028533165.1 Leontopithecus rosalia | reverse complement strand
TAGAGTGAATTGGCAACCAACAGAATGGGAAAAAATTTTTGCAATCTACCCATCTGACAGAGAGCTAATATCTAGAATCTACAAAGAACTAAAACAGTTTTATAAGAAAAAAACAAGCCCATTCAAAAGTGGGTGAAGGATATGAACAGACACTTTACAAAAGAAGACATATATGAGGCCAACAAACATGAAAAAATGCTCATCATCACTGGTCATTAGAGAAATGCAAATCAAAAGCACATTGAGATGCCATCTCACGCCAGTTAGAATGGCAATCATTAAAAAATCTGGAGACAACAGATGCTGGAGAGGATGTGGAGAAATAGGAACACTTTTACCCTGTTGGTGGGAGTGTAAATTAGTTCAACCATTGTGGAAGACAGTGTGGCGATTCCTCAAGGACCTAGAAACAGAAATTTCGTTTGAGCCAGCAATCTCATTACTGGGTATATATGCAAACGATTATAAGTTGTTCTATTATAAGGACACATGCACACGAATGTTCATTGTAGCACTGTTTACAATAGCAAAGACCTGGAACCAACCCAAATGCCCATCAATGACAGACTGGACAGGGAAAACATGGCACATATACACCGTGGAATACCATGCAGCCATAAAAAAATGATGAGTTTGTGTCCTTTGTAGGGACATGGATGAACCTGGAAACCAGCATTCTCAGCAAACTGACAAAAGAACAGAAAATCAAACACTGCATGTTCTCACGTATAGGCGGGTGTTGAACAATGAGAACACATGGACACAGGGAGGGGAGCATCACACACCGAGGTCTGTGGTGGGGAACTAGGGAAAGGACAGTGTGAGGTGGGGAGTTGAGGAGGGAACATGGGGAGAAATGCCAGATACAGGTGATGGGGAGGAAGGCAGCAAACCAAGAAAAAGAATAAACTTTGAGGCCAAGCACAATGGCTCAAGCCTTTAATCCCAACACTTTGGGAGGCCAAGACAGGCGGATCACCTGAGGTCAGGAGTTCGAGACCAGCCTGGCCAACATGGTGAAACCCTGACTCTACTAAAAATACAAAAAATAGCCAGGTGAGGTGGCATACACCTGTAATCCCAGTTACCAAGAGGCTGAGGCAGGAGAATTACTGAAACCCAGGGGGCAGAGGCTGCAGTGAGCTGAGATTACACCACTACACTCAAGCCTGAGCGACGGAGCAAAATTCCATTTCAAAAAAATAAAAATAAATATAGTCAGGTGCAGCGGCTCATGCCTGTAATTCCAGCAGTCTGGGAGGCTGAGGGGGGCAAATCACGAGGTCAGAGGTTCGAGACCAGCCTGGCCAACGTGGTGAAACCATGTCTCTACTAAAAATACAAAACTGGCTGGGCGCGGTGGCTCAAGCCTGTAATCCCAGCCCTTTGGGAGGCCAAGGTGGGTGGATCATGAGGTCAAGAGATCGAGACCATCCAGGTCAACATGGTGAAACCCCGTCTCTACTAAAAATATAAAAAATTAGCTGGGCATGGTGGCGCGTGCCTGTAATCCCAGCTACTCAGGAGGCTGAGGCAGGAGAATTGCCTGAACCCAGAAGGCGGAGGTTGCGGTGGGCCGAGATCGCGCCATTGCACTCCAGCCTGGGTAACAAGAGCGAAACTCCGTCTCAAAAAAAAAAAAATACAAAACTTAGGTAGGCGTGGTGGCAGGCATCTGCAATCCCACCTACTCAGGAGGCAGAGGCAGGAGAATCGCTTGAACCCAGGATGCAGACTGCACTAAGCTGAGATCGTGCCAGTGCACTCCAGCCTGGGCAACAGTGTGAGACTCCATCTCAAAAACTAAATAAACAAATAAAAATAAAAAACTTCGAGACAGACCTCTTATGTACCCAGAAAAATTAAAAACTAAAAAACTTCAGTCAGCTCATGTCTGTAACCCCAGCACTTTGGGGGGCCAAGATCGGCGGATCACCAGAGGTCGAGAGTTCAAGACCAGCCCGAAAGGCTGGGCGCAGTGGCTCACGCCTGTAATCCAAGCACTTTGGAGGCCAAGGCGGGCAGATCACCTGAGGTCAGGAGTTCAAGACCAGCCTGACCAACATGGTGAAACCCCTCCCCCGCCATCTTTTAAAAAAAAAAAAAGACCAGCCTGATCAACACGGACAAACCCCATCTCTACTAAAAAAATACAAAATTAGCCGGGCTTGGTGGCACATGCCTGTAATCCCAGACACTCAGAAGACTGAAGCAGGAGAATCACTTGAATCTGGTGGGCAGAGGTTGTGGTGAGCCTAGATTGCACCACAGTACTCCAGCCTGGGCAACAAAAGCAAAACTATGTCTGGGGTGGTGGCAGGGGAGGGAACTTCTGCTGGGTGCAGTGACTCACGCCTATAATCTCAGCACTTTGGGAGGCCAAGGCGGACGGATCACTTGAGGTCAGCAGTTCAAGACCAGCCTGGCCAATATGGTGGAACCCTGTCTTTACTAAAATACAAAAATTAGCCAGGCAAGATGGTGCATGCCTATAGTCCCAGCTGTTTGGGAGGCTGAGGCAGGAGAATGGCTTGAACCCAGGAGGCAGAGGTTACAGTGAGCCGAGATCGCACCATTGCACTGCAGCCTGGGTGACAGAGCAAGACTCCGTCTCAAAAAAAAAAAAAACCTTCAAGTTTACCCTACAAAACTGACAAAATACATCATACATATCCACAAGATTCATAATCTTTAATAACCACAAGTTTCCTAGAAAAGTCATATAAGGTACTGCACTTTTTTGTACATGGCAAAGCAAAACATAAAAAAATAACCAGCCGTGATTGGTGGTTCAAGCCCATAATCCCAGAACTTTGGGAGGTCAAGAGTTTGAGACCAGCCTGGCCAAAATGGCCAAACTTTTATCTCTACTAAAAAAATACAAAAACTAGCCAGGCAGAGTGGCACACACCAGTAATTCCAGCTACTCAGGAGGCTAAGGAAGGTGAATTGCTTGAAGCCAGGAGGCAGAGGCTGCAGCATGTCAAGATAGTGACACTGCACTCCAGCCTGGCTGAAAAAGTGAGACTCTGTCTCAAAAATAATAACCATAATCTTTATTTTTCAGATAACTAAACAATGCCAAATTCTACAGCTGAAAAAGGCAAAGTCCTTGGGAAAGGCTGTTCACATGGAACCAAATCAACTTTATAGGGAAGTATTTTTGTTTTACAATGGAGTCTCACTCTGATGTCCAGGCTGGAGTGTAGTGGTGCGATCTCAGCTCACTGCAACCCCCACCTCCCTAGTTCAGGTGATTCTCCCACCTCAGCCTCCCGAGTAGCTAGGACTACAGGCACGTGCCACCATGCCCAGCTAATTTTTATATTGTTAGTAGAGACAGGGTTTCACCATGCTGGCCAGGATGGTTTCAAACTCCTGACCTCATCATCTGCCCATCTCGACCTCCCAAAGTGCTGGGCTTAGAGGCGTGAATCACTGCGCACAGCTTTCAGGTAAATATTTTTAGTAACGAAGTGAATACAGGCTGGGTGCAGTGGCTAGTCTATCTATCTATCTAATCTATCTAATCTATCTATCTATCTATCATCTATCTATCTATCTATCTATTTATTAAAGACAGTCTCACTCTGTAGCCTAGGCTGGAGTAAAGTGGCGTGATCTCAGCTCACTGCAGTTGCCACCTCCCAGATCAAGCGATTCTCCTGCCTCAGCCTCCTGAGTAGATGGAATTACAGGCACCCATCACAATCCCTGGCTAATTTTTGTATTTTTAGTAGAGACGGGATTTCACCATGTTAGCCAGGTTGGTCTCGAACTCCTGACCTCAGGCGATCCACCCGCCTCAGCCTCTTAAAGTGCTGAGATTACAAGCATGAGTCACCACACCCCGCCTTTTTGTTTTCCCACCCAAGATGGAATGCAGTGGCATAATCTCAGCTCACTGCAACCTCTGCCTCCTGAATTCAACCAATTCTCCTGCCACCCTACCTGGCCAAGAAAAAAGGTTTTAAATAACTATACTGAATGTAGCTTTGTATATGTCCTAAACTTCACCCAACGTATTGAATGTGTAATTCAACATGTTCTATAATTCAAATAAAAAAGGTTTCAGGTAGCTGGGCACGGTGGGCCATGCTTGTAATCACAGCACTTTGGGAGACAGAGGTGGGCAGATCACCTGAGGTCAGGAGTCCCAGAACAGCCTGGCCAAGATGGCAAAACCCCAGCTCTACAAAAACTACAAAATTTATCAGGGCATGGTGGTGCACGCCTGTATTTCCAGCTACTCGAGGCTGAGGCAGGAGAATCAGTTGAACCTGGGAGGTAGAGGTTGCTTGCAGTCAACCGAGATCATGCCACTGCAATCCAGGCTGGCGACAGAGCAAGACTTCACATCAAAAACAAAAAAGAAAAAACTCAATCAAAATTATTACCATAGGTATTCTAAAGTCCAATTTTTCTTATTAATTTATCTATCTATTTATTTATCTTTGAGATAGAGTCTTGCTCTGTCAGCTAGGCTAGGGTACAGTGGAGAGATCTGAGCTCACTGCAACCTCTGCCTCCCGGGTTCAAGCAATTCTCCTGCCTAAGCCTCCCAAGTAGCTGGGATTACAGGTGCCCGCCACCACATCCAGCTAGTTTTATATTTAGTAGAGATAGGGTTTCACAATGTTGACCAGGCTGGTCTCAAATTCCTAACCTCAGGTGATCCACCTGCCTCAGCTGGGATTACAGGCGCTCACCACCACACCCAGCTAATTTTTGTATTTTTAGTAGAGACAGCATTTTGCCATATTGGCCAGGTTGTTATGGAACTCCTGTCCTCAAGTCATCTGCCGGCCCTGGCCTCCCAAAGCGCTGGCATTACCCGAATGAGCCACCACGCCTGGCCTTGAGTCCAATTTTTTTTTTTTGAGACAGAGACTGACTCTGTCCCCAGGCTGGAGTGCAGTGGCACGATCTCAGCTCACTACAACCTCCACCTCCTAGGTTCAAGTGATTCTCCTGCCTCAGCCTCCTGAATAGCTGGGACTACAGTTGTGTACCACCATGACTGGTTAATTTTTGTATTTTTAGTACAGATGAGGTTTCACCACGTTGGCCAGGCTGGTCTTCAACTCCTCACCTCAGGTGATCCACCCGCCTAGGTCTCCCAAAGTGCTGCAATTACAGACATGGGCCACCACATCCAGCCTGAGTCCAGTTTCTAATAAACTATAAAATATTTAATTCTGGTTAGATTTTTTTTTTTCCAAATCATCTCGTCAAACTACCAATCATGAAAATTCATGTAGCCCAGGTATGGTAGCTCACATCTGTAATCTCACTACTTTTCCAGGCCAAGCTGGTGGATCACCTAAGGCCAGGAATTCAAGCCCAGCCTGGCCAACATGGTGAAACTCTAGCTCTTCTAAAAATACAAAAATTAGCAGGGTGTGGTGGCAGGTGCCTATAATCCCAGCTACTCAAGAGGTTGGGGCAGGAGAATTGCTTGAACATGGGAGGCCAGGATGAGGCCAGGATTGGGCCACTGCACTCCAGCCTGGGAAAAAGAGCAAGACTCCATCTCAAAAAGAGAAAAAAAGGCCAGGCGCGGTGGCTCACACGTGTAATTCCAGCACTTTGGGAGGCCAAGGTGGATGGATTACCTGAGGTCAGGAATTCGAGACCCGCCTGGCCAACATGGTAAAAACCCATCTCAACTAAAAATACAAAAATCAGCAGGGTGTAGTGGCACAAACCTGTAATCCCAGCTACTCACAGGCTGAGGCAGAAGAATAGGTTTGAACCTGAAAGGCAGAGGTTGCAGCGAGCTGAAATCGCACCATTATACTCCAGTCTGGGTAACAGAGTGAGACTTTGTCTCGAAACAAAAATAAAAAAATTAAAATTAGCCAGGCATGGTGGCACATGCCTGTAGTCCCAGCTACTCGGAAGGCTGAGGCAGGAGAATCGCTTGAACTCAGGAAGCGGAGATTGCAGTGAGCTGAGATGGCGCCATTGCACTCCAGCCTGGGTGACAGAGAGAGACTCCATCTCAAAAAAAAAAAAAAAAAAAAAACCTAGGCCGGGCACTGTGGCTCAGGCCTGTAATCCTAGCACTTTGTGAGGCCGAGGTGGGTGGATCACCTGAGGTCAGGAGTTCAAGACCAGCCTGGCCATCATGGTGAAACCCCATCTTTAAATTTAAAAAAAAAAAAGGCCGGGCGTGGTGGCTCAAGCCTGTAATCCCAGCACTTTGGGAGGCCGAAGCGGGTGGATCACGAGGTCCAGAGATCGAGACCATCCTGGTCAACATGGTGAAACCCTGTCTCTACTAAAAATACAAAAAATTAGCTAGGCATGGTGGCGCGTGCCTGTAATACCAGCTACTCAGGAGGCTGAGGCAGGAGAATTGCCTGAACCCAGGAGGCGGAGGTTGTGGTGAGCCGAGATCGCGCCATTGCACTCCAGCCTTGGTAACAAGAGCGAATCTCCGCCTCAAAAAAAAGAAAAAGAAAAACCACTGACTCCTAATTAATAAATTTTAATGTCATAAACAATCTGTTGGTGTTTTTTGTTTTGTTTTTTATTTCAGACAAGGCTCACTCTGTTGCCCAGGCTGGAATGCAGTGGCACCAACACAGTTCACTGCAGCCTCAACCTCTTAAAAGCGCAAGTGATCCTCCAAGGACCCTGCCTTAGCCAAGAAGCTGAGACTGTATGTGCATGCCACCACAATTTTTTTTTTTCAGAGACGGGGTCTTATTATGTTGTCCAGGCTAGTCTCAAACTCCTGGGCTCAAATGAATCTCCCACCTGGAATTCCCAAAGTGGTGGGATTACAGAGGTGAGCCACTGAACCCGATCCAATTAATCTTTGGATCAAAAAAAGTGTACCATCATTTTATTTAAGAAAACAAAAATTTATTAGTCCCAAAATATTTCAAGTAAGAGTCAGTGAAGGCCGTGTGTGGTGGCTCAAACCTGTAATCCCTGCACTTTGGGAGGCTGAGGCGGATGGACTGCTTGAGACCAGTTCAACCAGCCTGGGAAACACTGCAAAACCCTACCTCTACTGATAATACAAAAAATTAACCAGGTGTGGTGGTTCATGTCTGCAGTCCCAGTTACTCAGAAGGTTGAGGTGGGAGAATCACCTGAGTCCAGGAGGTTGAGGCTGCAATATACTAGGATCTCAGCACTGCACTCTAGCCTGGGCAAGAGAGTGAGACCCTGTCTCAAAAAAAAAAGAAAAAGAAAAGTTCCTAAATCCGGTCTCTCAGTTACCTTTCACTTCAGAAAGAAGGTAAGCCAGGCACTGTGGCTCATGCCTGTAATCCCAGCACTTTGGGAGGCTAAGGCAGGCGGATCACAAGGTCAGGAGATCAAGACCATCCTGACCACATGGCGAAACCCTGTCTCTACTAAAATACAAAAAAAAAAAAATTAACTGGGTGGGGTGGCACACACCGGTAGTCCCAGCTACTCAGAAGGCTGAGGCAGGAGAATTGCTTGAACCCAGGCAGAGGTTGCAGTGAGCCAAGATCCTGCCACTGCACTCCAGCTCTGGCAACAGAGCAAGACTCTGTCTCAATAAAAAAAAAAGAAGGTAAATAATATCTATGACTTAGGACTGCTGTGAGGATTTTAAGTGAGTTATGCTTTAAGTACCTGGCACATGGTAAATGTTTGGTCACTGAATGCATGAAGTAAATGCAAGAGTTTGAGGTTGCGGTGAGCTATGATCACACCACTGTACTCAGCCTGGGCAAGAGAAAGACCTTGTCTCAAAAAAATAAATTAAAAATTAATCAAAAAATGACACCAGCAAAGTCATGTTTACTGAGACTGAAACTGTAACTGCTCTGAAAATGCAGTAGTATTAAATCCAATAGAGCCAATCTTTTGGTTTTAACCAAATAGAAATGCATTGTGTAGAAAAGAATCAAAGAACCTTCTGATGGTATTTTCACCACTTTAACAGTAACACCCAGAGACTGAAAAGATTCTGGCTGTCAAGCCTAAGGTATATATGATTCTGAATCTGAGTAGACCCTAGAAATACTCTCTGGCTTTACAAGTTCAGAGAGGTCAAAGGTAACTTTGTCTATAAAGTCTCAGGGACAGTGAGTCAACATTACCCAGGTGGTCTCAATACTGCCAGGCAATTCCTCAAACTGCTTTGTGGCCACTTCCCTACCCACCCAAACAAATGCCTGAAGAATCATCCATTCCTAAAGCTTCTTGTAGTTGGTCCCAAACTGATGCACACTGAAGAGTCTGGAGAGGTAGAAATTACTGAAATTTGCCTTTTTCTACTCTGTTCCTTGATATTCTAAGGAATATGCCTCGAGATTACTTTTCTTTGTTAAATCTTCACTAAATTTAAGACCCAAAGCACATTCACCTGTGTGCTTCAATTAAAAAAAAATAAAAGGCCCAAAGCTTAGATGAGAAAAAAAAAGGACCCAAAGATTTGGCTAAAAGGAAAACATACTCAATTCCATTAGCCACTTCTAGAAGCTCTATTACCCACATTTAAAAAGTGACCAATTTATCACTGTGGAAGAAAGGGCAATATTCTTAAAAATGTACAGTCTAAATATAACTTCAGAGGGAGGGGAAGTCTAAGCACCTAAAAATACAATTATTGTCTCTCACTTCCTCAAACTTCAGATAAGAAATGTAATTTTTCTAGCTAACCTTCAAGAAAGAAAGAAAAAGAGAAAGGAGGGTGGGAGGAGAGAGAAAGGAGGGAGGGAGGGAGGGTCGGTCATTTCTTTTTATTTATTTATTTATTTATTTATTTTTATTTTTTGAGATGGAGTTTCGCTCGTTACCCAGGTTGGAGTGCAATGGTGCAATCTCGGCTCACCGCAACCTCCGCCTCCTGGGTTCAGGCAATTCTCCTGCCTCAACCTCCTGAGTAGCTGGGATTACAGGCACGCGCCACCATGCCCAGCTAATTTTTTGTATCTTTAGTAGAGACGGGGTTTCACCATTTTGACCAGGATGGTCTCGATCTCTGGACCTCGTGATCCACCCGCCTTGGCCTCCCAAAGTGCTGGGATTACAGGCTTGAGCCACCGCGCCCGGCCTGTTTTTGTTTTTGAGGGGGACAGAGTCTCACTCTATTACGCAGGCTGGAGTGCAATGGTGCCATCTCGGCTCACTGCAGCCTCTGCCTCCTGGGTTCAAGAGATTCTCCTTCTTCAGCCTCCCGAATCGCTGGGACTACAGGCATGTGCTGCCACACCCAGCTAATTTAGCATTTTTTCTGGAAAGACAGGGCTTCACCCTGTTGGCCAGGCTGGTCTCGAACTCCTGACCTCAAGATCTGCCCACCTCGGCCTCCCAAACCGTGCCCGGCCAAAAATGGTCACTTCTGAATATACCACGTGTAATGCCAAAAGAACCCAAGATCCCTGCCCATGCCTAATAACTGCCCAACACCAACAGGCTTCACTGAGCTGTAGAGGCCAAATAAATAGGTTCCTAAACCAGTTTATCTTTTCATTCATTCAACAAATATTTACTAAGCAGCTATTCAGGGTAAGGCAGTAAGATATCAGCGACGTTCCCAGATACACTGCAGTGAACAAAGCCTTTGCTTTAGTGCTATGATCCTCAATGGGAGAAAGTACAGAACTGAAGAGGGTGCTGGGAAAATTTCAGAAGCTGGAGGAGCCTTTTTGGCTACCTGCTTCATTACACCCTTTAAGGGAGTCTTCCTGAATATTTACACAAAGGGGAAATTTTTAAAAAAGCATTTGTTACAAACAAGGGATTAAGTCAAAACTTTGAAAACTACTGATTCGGCGGAACTTCCATTCTAAAGGTAGGAGAAATAAGTAAATGAATAATTGATTTCAAAATCTGGTAAACACTACAAAGAAAAAAAAAGTGACATAAGAAAAGTGCTCTAATAAAAACTGGGTTCTCGGGAAAGGCCTCCCTGAAGAACCCCTTAAGTACAATGAACATTAACTCTCACACCACACCGAACCAGAAGTACAATGAGGTAAAAGCCGTCGTTGTTTAATACAAGTTCACATCCATCCTATAATTCATATTAACCTGTTAGTAATTAACGAATATAGTCATCCCAGTTGTTTAGGAAAATCATCAACAGGCAGCAAACCCCCTCGAGGCTTTGAATACTCTCTGTAACAAAACTTGAAGGTTTTACCACGCTTGCTCAGTCTTTAGGGATCATTGTTCAGACACCTAATGCAGCTGACGAAAGAGTCACACTCGCCCAGTGGCTAAGTTCGACCTGCTCTGGCACACCAGGCTGAGCAGGGGCTTTCTCCAGGAGTGCGTGGGTTCAGAGGAGCGAGCCACGAACCCGTCAAGCCACGGACGCGCGGGCGCCCAAAGCGGACGGCGGGGGCGTGGCGGGCCCTGCGCCTGCCTTTGTTGTCCCTCGTGGCGCGCGGAGGGGGAGGGGCGGCCCGGGGCCCGCGAGGCCAGCTGCCGCCTCCCGCCCCAGTCGCGTGGTCTCCCGGCCCCCGCGGGCGTGCGAACCCACCTTCTTGTAGTGCTTGCCCAGCCATACCCGCACTGAATCCAGCTGGGACACCGTCTCCGGGCTCTCCCAAAACTTGGTGGCCGGGCCCCCGTCCTTCCGCCGATAAACGGCCAGGCCTGCTACCGCAGCAGCACCCGAGCCCGTGGTGCCTACTGCTGCCCCTGGGCCGCCACCGCCGCCCGCTACTGCAGCCATCGTCGCCGACTGTCGCCCTCACCGCCTGGCCCACCCCGACCCTTGCGGTGCTTCCCGTTCGCTCCCGCGCGCCCTTGCGCGCGTAGCCGCCACCGCCGCCTGCCGGCCCCGCCCAGCCAACCCCCTTCCGGCGCGGACGCCCAGCCCCGCCCCATCTCAGGACTGGCGCCGTATCCGTCGCGAGCCCGCCCACACGCATGCGCAGCTATCCTTCGGCCCTGCAACGATTTCTAGTCGTCTCTTCCGCCAGCCTCCGTAGGCTGTGGACGTTCTCGCTTACTGAGCACAGGTCTTTGAGCTTCTTGCTCTTCTCTCGCTGCAGACGTCCAATCATGATGCGGTCAGCAACCGCAGGTGGGTTCTGTGTCATCGCCTGCTCTGCTGGACAGAAAAGGCCTGGTACGAGACGTGCCGAAAGGAAAGCCTGTCTAGTGTATCCAGTGCTGGCCGAGGACCCTGCGCGCGGACTGGGACTGCGCTGGGCTTAGCTTTTCCGCAGACCCTCCACCCGGAGCGGCCCCGCGGCATTTTGCACAGCCATCTGGGATGCCCATGCCTGGACTTTATGGCTTCACAGACCTTCTCTTCTCTCATAGCTCCAGCCACAGCGGCTCATTCCTGCCCCAGGGGCCCTGGCACCGGCTGTTTCGGAGACTTCCAACAGATCTTACCTTCTGATTTTCACTTAAGAGACACATTCAAATTCACTGCTTCAAAGCACTTCAGAAAGTCGTCAGATCTTAAAATCTTGAATAACTATTCACAACCACACATTTTCTCGTAGCGCTTACCACGACCCGGTGTTTCTAGTTTCTCACCTTCCACATAAATTACATGAGAACCTAATCTTTTTTTTTTTTTTTTTTTTGAGACGGAGTTTCGCTCTTGTTACCCAGGCTGGAGTGCAATGGCCCGATCTCGGCTCACTGCAACCTCCGCCTCCTGGGTTCAGGCAATTCTCCTGCCTCAGCCTCCCGAGTAGCTGGGATTATAGGCACGCGCCACCGGGCCCAGCTAATTTTTTGTATCTTTAGTAGAGACGGGGTTTCACTATGTTGACCAGGATGGTCTCGATCTGTTGACCTCGTGATCCACCCGCCTCGGCCTCCCAAAGTGCTGGGATTACA
>JAPYYA010004428.1:0-11803 GCA_028533165.1 Leontopithecus rosalia | reverse complement strand
TTGTGGAAGACAGTGTGGCGATTCCTCAAGGACCTAGAAATAGAAATTCCATTTGACCCAGCAATCCCATTACTGGGTATATATCCAAAGGACTATAAATCGTTCTACTATAAGGACACATGCACACGAATGTTCATTGCAGCACTGTTTACAATAGCAAAGACCTGGAACCAACCCAAATGCCCATCCATGATAGACTAGACTGGGAAAATGTGGCACATATACACAATGGAATATTATGCAGCCATTAAAAATGATGAGTTCATGTCCTTTGTAGGGACATGGATGAATCTGGAGAATATCATTCTCAGCAAAGTGACACAAGAACAGAAAATAAAACACCGTATATTCTCACTCATAGGCGGGTGATGAACATTGAGAACACATGGACAGAGGGAAGGGAGTACTACACACTGGAATCTATTGGGGGGAATAGGGGAGGGACAGGGACAGTGGTGGGGGAGCTGGGGAGGGTTAGCCTGGGGAGAAATGCCAAATGTGGGTGAAGGGGCAGAAGGCAGCAAAACACACTGCCACGTGTGTACCTATGCAACTATCTTACATGTTCTGCACATGTACCCCCAAACCTAAAATGCAATAAAAAATTTAAAAAAAATTAAAAAAAGAAATGTAATATAAACATTATATTACTCATATGCATAGAGAAGAGATAAAGCATAAGATCAGAGTGAATACATAACTTGTTTCCTCTATTCCTATACTAAGTGGGGGAAAAGGAAGACTACAACGTTATTATTTATGCTCTTGTTACTGTTCTTTAAAAATCATTACACCTATGAGTAAGGTCTAAAATAAAATAATGACAAATAGTTGGTAAAGAAAAAATACATTATCATATACAATAGTACCAATAAAGGAGTAAGTGTAAATCTAAAAAAATGTGTACAAGGCTTACATGTTGAAAATTACACAATGTTGTTGAAAGAAATTTTAAAATATATAAACAAATGAAAAGAAATAGTGTTCTTGAGTTAGAGACCCAATGTACTAAAGATATCAGTTCTCAAATTGATAAACAGTTTAATACAATTCCTAGTCAAATACCAGCAAAGTTTTTGTAGGTAGAGAAAAAAAAAAGGCGGGCCAGTCGCAGTGGCTCACACCAGTAATCCCAACACTTTGGGATGCCAAGGGAGGCAGATAACTTGAGGTCAGGAGTTCAAGACCAGCTTTGCCAACATGGTGAAACCCCATCTCTAGTAAATATACAAAAATTAGCCAGCATGGTGGCGGGAGGCTGAGGCAGGAGAATCACTTGAACCCGGGAGGCAGAGGTTGCAGTGAGCTAAGATTGTGCCACTGCACTCCAGCCTGGGCAGCAGAGCAAGACTCCATCTCAAAAGTAAAAAAAAAATTAGCTCCACATGGTGGCATGTGCCTGTAGTCTCAGCTACTCGAGGCTGAGGCAAGAGAATTGCTTGACACTGGGAGGCAGTCAAACAAGATCACGCCACTGCACTCCAGCCTGGGTGACAGAGGTAGACTCAGTCTGAAAAAGAAAAAATAAAGGAAGAAAGAAAGGAAAAAAGGCAGTAGGATAGCTAAAACAATTAAAAAAATAAATAAATCAGGCCATGCATGGTGGCTAAAGCCTATAATTCCAGCACTTTGGGAGGCTGAGGCAGGTGGATCACTTGAGGTCAGGAGTTTGAGACCAGCCTGGCCAACATGGTGAAACCCTATCTCTATTAAAAATACAAAAAAATGGGCCGGGTGTGGTGGCTCACGCCTGTAGTCCCAACACTTTGGGAGGCTGAGGTGGGTGGATCACGAGGTCAAGATATCGAGACCATCCTGGTCAACATGGTGAAACCTCATCTCTACTAAAAAAATACAAAAAAAATTAGCTGGACATGGTGGCGCGTGCCTGTAATCCCAGCTACTCAGGAAGCTGAGGCAGGAGAATTGCCTGAACCCACGAGGCGGAGGTTGCGGTGAGCTGAGATCGTGCCATTGCACTCCAGCCTGGGTAACAAGAGTGAAACTCTGTCTCAAACAAAACAAAACAAAACAAAACAAAAATTAGCCAGCTGTGATGGCACACCTGTAATCCCAGCTACTTTGGGAGGCTGAGACGTGAGCATTGCTGGAACTTGGGAGGTGGAGGTTTCAGTAAGCTGAGGTCACACCACTGCACTCCAACCTGAGAGACCAAGCAAGACTCCATCTCAAAAACAAACAGAATAGATGGAGAGCAGCTGGTCTATCTAATTTTAAAACTTATCATATAGCTGTAGTAATCAGAATCAGAGTGTGGTATGGTGGGATAGACACATACATCAATGGAATTTCTGTTGAGAAACCAGATATAGACCAACACAAATGTACCTCAATGATATTTAACAAAGCTGCAAAAGCAACTCAATAAAGGATAGATAGCCTTTTCAAGAAGCAGTGCTGGAGAATTGTGCATCCATAGGCAAAAAAAAAAATGAACCCCAACCCAATTTTCATGCCTTATACAAAAATGAACTCCAAATGGATTATGAATTTAACTGTAAAATGTAAAACCATAAAACTTTTAGAAATAAACATAGAAGAAAATCTTCAGAACTAGGTAGAGGGTTCTTAGAGTTGGTATCACAAACATAATTCATAAAAGAAAAACTGAGGCTGGGTGTGGTGGCTCATGTGTGTAATTCCAGCCCTTTGGGAGGCCGAGGCAGGCAGACCACCTGAGGTCAGGAGTTCGAGAGAAACCTGACCAATAGGGAGAAACCCCATCTCTACTAAAAATACAAAATTAGCAGGGTGTGGTGGTGCATCCCTGTAATCCCAGTTACTCAGGAGGCTGAGGCAGGAGAATCACTTGAACCCAGGAGGTAGAGGTTGTGATGAGCCGAGATCACGCCATTGCACTCCAGCCTGGACAACAACAGAGAAACTCCATGTCAAAAACAAAAAAGAAAAGAAAAATTGATAAATTGGACTTTATCAAAAATTAAAAACATTATGCTCTGCTACAGATCCTATTATAAGTTTGAAAAGACAAGCTACAGTTTAGGAGAAAGTATTTGCAAATTGATACCAGAGAAGGGACAAGTATTGAGAAAATATAAGGAGCTGTCAAAACTCAACAGTGACAAAGTAAACAATCCATCTGGGCAGGTGGCTCACAGCCTGTAAACTCAGCACTTTGAGAGGCCTATGGAGGTAGATCACTTGAGCTCAGGAGTTCGAGACCAGCCTGGGCAATATGGTGAAACCCCATCTCTACAACGAATATAAAAATTATCTGGGTGTGGTGGACTGTGCCCGTAGTCCCAGCTACTCAGGAAGCTACTCACAGGGTGAGAACTTGTCTCAAAAAAAAGAGGAAAAATCCAATTAGAACAAGTGCAACACATGAAGAGACACTCCACAAGAAACAAGATGTACAGATGGTAAGTAAGCACATGAAAAGACGTTTGGTATATTAGCTATTAGGGAAATGTAAATTAAAACCACAATGAGTATCACTACATACCGACTGTAATGGTTAAAATTAAAAATAGCAACACTGTCAAATGCTGGTGATGATGTAGAGAAACTGGATAACTTATAGATTGCTGATAGGAACAGAAAATGAGACAGCTACTCTGAAAAACATTTTGACAGTTTCCTAAGAAACAAAACATGACACTAACATATGACTTAGCACTTGCACTCCTGAGATTTATTGCAGGGAAACGCAAACTTGTGTTTACACAAAGACTAGTACATGCGTTTTCATAGCAGCTTTATTCCTAATAGTCAAAAATTGAAGGAAAAAATACTCTCAAATAGCTCTTAATAGATGAATGGTTAAATAAACTGCAATAGATCCATACCTTGGAATACTACTCAGAATTAAAAGGGACCAACTACTGGTACATACAAGAATGTGGATGCATTACGAGAATTATATTGAGTGAAGAAAAGCCAATTCCAAAAGGTTACATGCTATATAATTTCATTTATGCAACATTCTTTTTTGCTGTTGTTGTTTTAAGACAGGGTGTCATTCTATCACCCAGGCTGGAGTGTGGTTGTGTGATCATGGCTCCCAGCAGCCTTGACCTCTTGGGCTCAAGCAATCTTCCTGCCTCAGCCTCCCAAGTAACTAAGACTACAGATGTGCACCACCATGCCTGGGAAATTCTATGTTTTTTGTAGAGATAGGGTCTTACTATGTTACCCAGGCTGGTCTTGAACTTCTGGTCTCAAGCAATCCTCCCACCTCAGACTCCCAAAGTGCTGGGATTACAGGTGTAGGCCGCCATGCTTGGCCCTATATTTTTGAAATGGAAAAACCATAGAAATTGAGATGAGACTAATGGTTGCCAGGAGTTAAGGAAGGCATAGAGGCAGGAGGAAAGTGGATGTGGTTATAAATAGGCAGCATGATGGATCCTTGTGGCAATGGAAATATTGTTTCTTGACTGCATCAATGTCAATATCCTGGTTCTGAATAGTTTTGCAAAATGTTACCATTGGGGAAAACTGGGCAAAGGGTACATGGGACCTCTATTACTTTTTACAAATTAAAAAGTTTAATTTAAAAATGAGGCCAAGCACAAAAACACTGAACAATTATCCATTAAAGTCTAAAGTAAAGATTCTGTCCATAAAGCAGCCCAATCTTATTTTTGCTAAGACAAATTAAATTAATATCATAAGAAGAAGAAGAAGAAAAAAACTTGTGAGATTCTGCTTCTGAAATGGTGTAGGAACTCCTGTTGGACCACACTCCTAGACGAGATCTAACAATTACCTGAAGGCACTTAAAAGTGACTAAAGGCAGGAACTGCAGAAAAGGTTGTAGCTAGAAGGGACTGGCTTTTTGCTTGAAGACAGTCTTTAGTCCATACCAGACAGATTGGCTAAAACTTAATAGAAATTTGCAGTCTTACTGGCTTGAAGAAGCAAATGACAGAGTTCAAAGTGGCCAACTGGAAAAGAGGGAAAAGCCTCAGAAAGGAGACAGTCACAGAGGACACAGGAGAATTTTGCACATAGCAGTGGTATCCCTGGAGAGAGTGAGAAGCCCCAGGGGCAGAGGGTGCCACCTTTTACATTTCAGCTGGACAGCAAGATGGGTGGGCACAGTGGATGTGTACCCCTCTGCCACAGTCACAGCATTACAGGCCAAGCAGGTAAACATCATGGCTCATGATGTGAAAGAATCTTGATGTTTTTTACTGTAAATTTTCCAAAGTTTTTAAAAAATGCAATTTTTTTTGAGTCAGAGTCTTGCTCCGTCGCCAGGCTGGAGTGCAGTGGCACTTTCTCGGCTCACTGCAACCTCCGCCTACCAGGTTCAAGTGATTCTCCTGCCTCAGCCTTCCAAGTAACTGGGACAGTGGGCATGCACCATCATGCCCAGCTAATTTTTGTATTTTTAGGGATTTCGCTATGTTGGCCATGATGGTCTCGATCTCTTGACCTTGTCATCCACCTGTCTCGGCCTCCCAAAGTGCTGGGATTACAGGTGTGAGCCACCGCACCTGGCCAGAAATGCAGTATTTTTACTTAATGCTTTAAGTGTATATGACACTTCGGTTTTACTCCTTCCTTCATAATGGTTTTTCTTAAGGCCATCTTTTTTCTTTTTTTGCAACACCTTCCCCTTTAAAAGCCTGCTTTCACTGTTTGCCGTTTTTTGGGCAGCCAGTCTCTTCTGATGAATCTCGTGTCTCTAGCTGCATGTGTGGCCTCAGGACAGTCAAGATCTGGGTCTGGGTTTAAGGTGTGTTGGGGCCAGAATTACATGTCACAGCTTTGTATGGACAGAGCCCTAGCAGTTCTGGCATTCAGCCAAGGTGCTGGGCACACAGGCACCCATTAAATGGTGGATACATTTGGGAAAAAGAAACAAAGAAAAAAGAAAAGAATTCTACACATAAACTCAGTTCAAACCTCTGGCTGATCCATAAACCACATATGCAGAACATATCCAAAGAGGTCAGCCAAGAGCCAAAGATTTCAGCTGCTGCCAACTGCAAGGAAGTTTGAATTTAGAGTCTGAGGCAGGACTCATTAACTTCCTGTTAAAACAATCAAGACTCTGGTAGAATAGAATAGAATCTGAAATCTCTACAATGTATCATTTACAATGTCATGAATAAAATCCAAAATTACTAGACAGGATGAAAAAGAAACAGTAACTCTTAAGCAATAATTGCAGGCTGACTAGATTTCCCACATATTGAGTTAGCAAAAATATTTAAAACAGCAACTAAAGCTATGTTCAAAAGCATAAAGGAAAATATCATAATTAATAAACAAATAGGAGACATTAACACAGAGATCAGAAGTATGTTTTAGAAATCAAACAGAAATTCTAGATCTGAGGCCAGGCATGGTGGTTCATGCCTGTAATCCCAGCTCTTTGGGAGGCCAAGGAGGAAGGATCACTTGAGCCTAGGAGTTGGAGACCAGCCTGGGCATTACAGTGAGACCCTGTCTCTATTTAAAAAAAAGTTAGAGAGAGAGAGAGAGAGATAAGAAAGGAAAAAAGAAATTCTAGAGCTGAAAAATAAACAACCAAAACAAAATATTTAATGGATGCACTTAATAGAAGATTAGAGAGGATATAAGAATAAGTGAACATAAAGACAGATCATTACAAATTATCAAATTTCAAGAGCAGAGAGAAAAAAGACTGGGGAGTGGGAAAGGAAAGACAATAGAATCGGGGCTTAGTGACCCACAGGACAATATAAACTCTCTAACATATGAGTAATTAGAGTCCTTGGAGGAAAGAATGGAAAAGAAAAAAACATTTGCAGGAATAACAGCTGAAGAACTTTCAAGTTTGTAGATTCAGGAAGCTCAGCGAACCCCAAGCAGAATAAATACAAAGAAAACCACGTCTATATTATCTTAGTAAATTTTCTAAAAAGCAAGGATGAGAGAAAAACCTTAACAATAATTTTTTAAAATCAATACATTATAAACAGGGGATTACAATACAAACAACCATGGACTTCTCATCAAAAGTATTTGTTATTTACGTGTTTGAAAGTCAGTGTTTTAGGTGTGGCTCAACTTTAGCATACCACCAGCCAAAAAAAAGCAGTTGGACGTGTGTCCATGATACCAAGCCCTTTACATAATTACTGGGAATTTATTATTTGGTCACATCCTTCAAAATAGATCAGAGAGCAAGTTACCGCATGGTAGACTGACAAAAACTTAGTTGCTTAAGAAAATAAAACAGTGCCTTCAGTATATAAATAATATTAGCACCAGGTTGTCATATCAGCTCTTGAAAAGCAGGGTAAAAAGGACTGGTAGCAGAGAATTTAGAAAAAAGACAGCTGATTAAATTGGATTATAATTCTGACAGCCTCTTCTAATCTTTAGCCAACGCTGGATCCCTGCAGGTTTATTTTCTTTATATTCTTTGGATAACAGAAGTGTTAGTTTTCAGGTGATATTGACCTGATCCAGGACTAGAGTCAGATGACTTGAAAGAAAATTTTGTAAGTCTCTTCAGGATCAAGATCAATGATTAAAAAAAAAAAAAGGTAACAATAGATATTTCTGAAATTGAAGAAGTTTTCATCAGAGACATTCAAACAAATGAACTTATAGAGCTATTTTAAAGCTATCTTCACAATGGTTAGACATAGAAAGCAAAAAATCAAATATAAAACATAAATCAGAAGTGGAATTGAGCATGTTATTGTGAATCTTACAAAATTTAACAACCTATAAGGATAAAAACATCTCAGGGGACCAAAGACAGAACCTCTTAGAATGGCTGTATTTTCAACAACCTTTTACATTACAAGTTATAAAACCTGATTCTAACAATGGCACTGGACGGAAGGTCTTAAGCTTTTGAATTCTCATATCTGTGTTTCTGATCCTGTCTTCTCTTCCTGACTCTAGACTGCCATTCACCACTGTCTCATGGTCAGAGGGTGTATTACTGAACAGTATTTTCCTAACTTCAGTCATTCCAGCACTGTTGTCTCATGTTCGGCCGTAAGTGTACAATCCTTGCACGATGACTTATTTGTTTTCTTTAAGTTGACTAACATTTTTTACTTGTATGTAATTGAAAATCATAGCTGCAATAGAAGAGCAGTGCAATTAGCTATCAATACAATTATAGATAAATAAATGTAATATAAAACATAATTATTATGTTCTAATTAGATGTTGTTGTCTTCCAAAGTCTGACACCTGTTCTCTCTTAGATAAAACAAAAAGTATTTGATGTTAAATAACATTAGCATCAGACTAAGCCTTTCTCCTTGATAAAATTAGAAAGATTTTTACAGGATTAAATAAAAACTGACAAAGTAAAAAAGAAGAGAAGGAGAAGAGAAAAATCAGCATGGCCAAAAGTTACACTCAAATATCAACAGGAAAAAATTCTAAGATAGCATTAAAAAGAATGGAGGCATGACTAGAATTGGATAATTTAAAAAAAATCCATTCCTTGAATCATGCTCTGTCTTCACCTCCATGTTGCCTTTGATTATTCTTTGAATAGAGAATGTCGTATTTGCAATGATAGGAAGTAAATTAAAATAATCAAAACAGTGGCACTTATAACATTCTGCAGAATGGAATAAAAGGTGCTTATATTTGTTAGAAATTCTTCTGGATAAATTTGAATTTTTTGTTTGTCTGACAATGTGCAAAATCTAATTTTCTCTAAGTGGAATTAACTATAATTATTGTGCTTTGAGATAAGTTTAATACTTTCTTTCACATTTTGAATACGGTATATAACCTCTGCAGACTTAATAAGGTTAAACTAACTACTGTTGGCAAAATGTATCTAAACACTCAATTGACTTTAGATTGATCTTTATTCTACATAGAAAATGTACAAGTCATTTTATAAAGGTTATTCAACAAGAGAACTAAAATCTATCAAAGTTTTATGTTATTAAATACAATCTACCGGCGGGGGTGGTGAGAGAGAGAGAGACAGAGAGAGAGAGAGAGAGAGAGAGAGAGAGAGAGAGAGAGAGAGAGAGAGAGAGAGAATGAGAACATAAAACAAGTTATTTCCGAAAGTTTACTGGAGCATACAGGGTGAAATGGAGAACTGCAATTGTTTTGTGGTTTGTGGTTTTTGTTTTTTTAGATGGAGTCTCACACTCACCCAGACTGGAGTGCGATGGCATGATCTCAGCTCACTGCAACCTCCACCTCCAGTATTCAAGCAATTCTCTTGCCTCAGCCTCCCCAGTAGCTAGGATCACAGGTGCCCACCACCAGGCCTGGCTAATTTTTGAATTTTTAATAGAGACAGCCAGCAAGGCTGATTTCAAACTCCTGACCTCAGGTGATCCGTCCGCCTCAGCCTCCCAAAGTGCTGGGATTATAGGCGTGAGCCATCGCACCTGGCCCATAATTGTTTTAAAATCTGAAATTATTATTGTACTGTTCTAGTATAATGCTATCTGAATATGAAATCCCAATTAAAATATACTGTTACTGTCTCATTAAAAAAAGAAAGAGTGAGAACTGGGGGATCTGGTGTTGATAATGGCAGGGTAGCTAGTGCTATGATAACTCTCCCACAGAAAACGATGATAAATTCTGGACAAAATGTCACCAACTATTTGAAGACACTGGAAAGGGGCCAAAAGCAGGGAGAAAATAGAAGGGATTTCAAAGTTAAATGAGGGGAACCAAACTCATTTGATGGGATCTACATTTATCCATATTTTCCTATAGCTTTGCAGCATGGGGCAGTTAGAACTCAAGTAGAAAGTCTTGGCCAAGTGCGGTGCCTCATGCCTGTAATCCCAGCACTTTGGGAGGCCAAGGCAGGCAGATCACCTGAGGTCGGGAGTTTGAGACCAGCCTGACCAATTTTTTGTCTCTACTAAAAATACAAAAAAATCAGCCAGGCATGGTGGAACATGCCTGTAATCCCAGCTACTCGGGAGGCTGAGGCAGGAGAACTGCTTGAACCCAGGAGGCAGAGGTTGCAGTGAGCAGAGATCACCCCATTGCACTCCAGCCTGGGCAACAAGAAACTCCGACTCCAGAAAAATAAAAAGAAATATGCAATCTTAATTGCTGGAAGTGTCATAAACTGGAATTTCAGAGCTGCAAGAGTGGCTAGAAATCCAAGGCAAACCTAAGAAAGAGCCATGAAAGAGGGAGTACCCAAATCCGCATGTAAACTCCTGTCAACTAGTTGGCTGACCCCCAACCTGTGCATGTACAGAGATCATTTCAAGGAGCCCACTGGAAAGCAATAGTTGAAAGGCTGGGAGAACTGAGATATGTCAGCTACTGTCTACTGCAGGAGAGAAGTTTGAGTGCTGCCTAGTTAAGAGACTCAGTAAACACCTCGGTCTTTGAATAGGCTTTCACTGAAAAATCATAAAATCAAGACTTCACAATTTTAAGGTGATCCACCAGTAATTTAATTGTCTCCAGAACAAATATCAACACTCTTCAGAGAAATCTAACAGAAATCAGAGTCTCTACAAAGTATCATCCACCATGTCCATTATAAATATGAAATTACTGGACATGTGGAAAAACAGGAAAATTTGACCCAGACTCAAGAAAAAAAATTGTGACATAAAAATATACCCTAAGATGGCTCAGATGTAATTGGTAGACAAGGATTTTAAAGCAGCTATTATATGTAGTTTCAAGAACTTAAAAGTTATAGTGAGTAGACAGATGGGGAATATCAACAGAGAAATTAAAACTATACAAAAAAATAAATTGGAAATTCTAAACAAAAGGTACAATTGCTGTAATAAACAATTTACAGGGTGAGCTGACAAAGAGATTGCATATAGCCAAGTGAGACTAAACTCTGATTTTTATCTTGCCCAAATTCCTTTCTAAGGGGTCTGGGGAGTCATGCCCTACAAACCATAAATTCTCATCAGATGAGTTTCATTTAACCCTATACATCATGATTTATTTTCCAGCCTGACTCTGGCATAACATTACGAGATAAGAAGGCCAGGTGTGTAATCCCAGCACTTTGAAAGGCTGAGGTGGGTGGATCACCTGAGGTCTGGAGTTCAAGACCACCCTGGCCAACATGGTGAAACCATCTCTACCAAAAATTTAAAAAAAATAGCTGGATGTGGTGGTGATCGCCTGTAATCCCAGTTACTCAGGAGGCAGAGGCAGGAAAATCACTCGAACCTGGGAGGTGGAGGTTGTGGTGAGCCAAGATTGCACCACTGGACTCCAGCCTGGGCAACAGAGTGAGACTCCATCTCAAAAAAAAAAAAAAAAAAAAAAAAAACACTAGGAGAAAAAACTCTCTCTGCCAAACTTAATATGGAGTGAAAGTACCATCAAAAATGGAGCATAGGTAAGAGGTTTTGAAATATCAGGGGGGTAAAACTCATCAACAGTAGGCATATAGTATAAAAAAAATAAGTTTCTCTGGCTGAAAAAAATGACATTGTATGAACTGTGGATTTACTAAGAGGAAGAAAGAGCATAAGAAATGATAAATATGCAGATAAATAGAAAAGGCTTTTTTCTTTCATACTTTCCTTTTTTAAAGACAAAGTCTCACTCTGTCATCTAGGCTGGAGTAGAGTGGTACCATTATACCTCATGGCTGCCTTGAACTTCTCAGATCAAGTGATCCTCCTGCCCCTGCCTCCCAAATAGCTGGGACTACTGGCACACACCACCATGCCTGGCTAATTTTTTTACTTTGTAGAGACAGGGTCTTGCTATGTTGCCCAGACTGGTGTGGAACTATTGGCCTCAAGCGATCCTCTTGTCTCAGCCTATTAAAGTGCTGGGATTATAGACATGAGCCACCATCCCCTGACGTTTTTTCTTTCTTTTTTTTTTT
>JAPYYA010004427.1:0-11804 GCA_028533165.1 Leontopithecus rosalia | reverse complement strand
TATCTTTTCAATGATATTTTCTTTGTCATATTTACTTACTGGTTGAAGATAGGACAGGACATAGAAGACAATCAAGTTATCCAGGAAATAAAGAAAGGCAGGAATGGACCACTTCATGAAATTACAGAATTCCTTCCAGGAAGCATATTTCAAATTTCTACTTTGATGATCTTAGAAAAAAATACAGTGTAAATAAATGACCTTGATGAGAATTACCACATTTTTAGAGAAATTACACTGCACTTGGTTACTGATATAATTCTTAATAGGGAGCTTTAAAAACGTGCCTCCATAAGTGAATATTAACCTTAAGAAATGAAAGACAATATGGAATTTCATCGCTGTCTCTCTTCAACCCACCACTGTTTCATCACTGACAATTAGCAACAACCTTAGGACTACTGATTATCCTAATTCCCATTAATTTCAGATAACAGAAGTATTACTTAAGGCAACTCAGGATACATATGTGGTTTTTCTTACTGCTGTAAGAGCATAAGGCCAAGAGGGAGATCAACAAGTTAGAATTAAGTTAAAAAAAAAAATCAAGCCTTCATACTGGAATGTTCCCTGGCTAGGGCCAATCAAGAAAGGGGGATACTAAATAGAAATTTATTTATATGGAACTATAAATAAGAAAGTTCACTTTTAGTAATCCTAGTCAGTTATTATTCCATCTCTAGGTTTCTAAAAACTTAGAAAGGCACTGTAGCAGATATAACGTAAAACAAAAGACAAAGGCAGTTTAAGGCTTTTGTCATGCTGCAAATAATGCATGAGCTCGTGCTGCAAATAATGCATGAGCTTTATGAGATTAAGAAATATATTCACTAACTAGAAACTGCAAAGATTGAAACCCTGGAGTATGAAAAGACATCTTGCAGGCAAACACTTTAATTCTCTAAAGTTTATGTTTACCTCATGTGGGAAGGTAGATAAAAGAGGCAGAGAGAGTGAGCCCCAATAACTGGGGAACTAAGTTGAAGAATTAATGTATATTAAAAAGCATACGCATTCCATGAAAGACTATATACTTTACGTTTGAGAAAGAAATTAGCATCCCTATGTGAAAGCTCAGAAAACTGGAGCTCAGAGAAGTTAAAATAATCTGCCCCAGAAAAATCTTTTTGATGCCAGTGCACTATGCTACCTTCCCTGTAGGTAATGGGAACTATTTTGAAATATGATACATCTCAAGTCAGACAGCACATGATTTAGAAAATCTTGAATCTGCATAAAAACTAACTTACTGTGTGACACCATCACAGAACAAGTAACAAGATAGTGCAATAGGAAGGGTATTAGGAAACCAGTTGGTGTCCTAGCTCTTCCTCTTCCTACGCAGCTCTGCATAATACTTTGAGCTTGTTTCTCTACCTCTAAAACACACTCCTGTTTGTATCTTAGCTTCCTCATATAAAATTTAATGGACTAAACTAAATGATATAAAATGTTCCTTCCAGTTCTAACATTTTTTGGTCCTGTGATTTTTAACAAGCATATGGTACCATTTCAAGACTTACCTTTCTTTATAACACAGAATGACACGAGCACACAGAAAACCAGCTTCACCAGTTCCGAGCACACATTCACAGTAGTTGGAAGATAATCATACTTGTTTTCTGAAATGTAGCAGAAACGTTTTTTAACTAGACATTTTATTCTACGTATGTTTGTATATACAGTATAACTTATAATTGTTTTAAAACTTAGAAGGTGGATTTAATACTGCTTATATTAAATTTCTTCCACTTGGCTTTGCTCCTTTGGATTTTTTAATCAATTCATTCACCTAATGTATGAGCTATCCCTATTCCATTCAGCTTTTTATTATCCTTGAACTTCTTAAAAATGCCTCTCATGTCTTCATCCCAGTTGCTAATAAATATGTTTACATAAATATGTAAATATGTAGAGGAGGCTAAGACCAAGGGCAAAGAAAGCACTGTGGCGTGGCATTAGAGACTGCCTGCTAAATGATCATCAACCAACACTCACTCATCCAACAGTTATGAACTGACCTGCTGAATTATTATTCAGCTCATAATTCTTCTCATGACCTGTTTGCCTTGCTAAAATTGACGTACACTCTGTGACATTCCCTTAGGGGTTTTCCAATCTGCTTTGTATCATGGTACACATAGAAAACATTAATATTTGTTTGGCACTCTGGGCTAAGATAAATGGTACACTGGGGTAAAGAAGGAAACTGTCTGAGGCAAGAGGACAACTGGCCTAGGGATCTACTACCTTTAGGGCTAAGAGGAAATACCTGGATACACCCAAACTCACTCATGAGTTGGGAAGCTACATCCTAAATTGCAAATCAATAGAATTAGGAAGTGAGGTTTGGTTGGTATGACTTCATCTTAACTGTTACCTGCCTCTTCTAAATGCTTACAAACAACTTGCTTTACAATTTTGCCAAGGATAAACATAAACTTAATTGGATACTATTTTTAGGAATGCATATTCTCCACTATTGAAAACATTTGCTTATATCTCTCAGTCACATTAAACCAAAACTGGCCAAGTATAGGGGGAAAAAAAAGCCAAATGGACACTGTCTATCCAGAATACTTTCTTCCTCTCTTCTGTGGTTTCCCTTTACCTTCTCAAACTAATCAGAATCAATTCTTTATTCATCTCTGTTCTTATAGCACTACCTCTAAACCTATATGGCACTACTTGACACACTGGAAGTGTGTGGAGTGAAATGGAATGGAAGATCCTTATAGGAAATGGACCATATTAATAACCTTCATATACCTGGCTCTTAATAAATGTTCACCTGAATTTAAGTATCTGCCTGTTCAACTTTCCCCATCATTCAAAGTACAGTTGAAACATCTCCTCCCTTTTCTCAGTTCAGTGCTAGACTTAACTCACACTCTGTTATCCTCCAATGATACGTCTCATGATCTCTGTCATGATACACATAAGCCAACATGTGCCCATAAGAAGGAGCGACTTTGGATTATAACTTTCAAACCCTTGTCACTTTCTTTAGTTTGTTCCTGCTTTTCAGCAGTTTGCTTGCAGTCCTTTCATGGCCGATCCCAGATCATATCATAACATGGAATGTGACTTCCCTCCATGCATCTCCTGCCCACACTAACGTACTTTTTCTATATGGCATTCATCCTCACTGGTTTCCCTTCAGCCCCAGAGGAAGGGAGGTAAGGCCCTGCTATTCATCCAATCTCCCCTTTCAAACCTACCCTTCTGGCCAGGCACAGTGGCTCACACCTATAATCCCAGCACTTTGGGAAGCTGAGGCCGGCAGATCACTTGAAGTCAGGAGTTTGAGACCAGCCTGGCCAACACGGTGAAACCCAGTCTCTACTAAAATTACCAAAAACATCTGAGCATGTTAGCACACAGCTGTAATCTCAGCTACTTGAGAGGCTGAGGTAGGAGAATCGCTTGAACCCAGGAGGTGGAGGTTGCAGTGACCCAAGATTGTGCCTGTGCACTCCAGCCTGGGCCACAGAGCAAGACTCTGTCTCAAAACAAATCTAAAAAATGAACCTACCCTTCTCCTCCGATACTTGACTCCATCTCTTCTGGCTTCAGTGTATCTCTTTTATCTTCCTCTCTACTAACTGGCACACTGCCCTTGGCCTAAAAACATGCTCAAAACCCTCCCATCTGAAAAACAAAATATAAAATAGGACTCCCTCTAGTTGCCATACCTTCTCTCCCTGAAACAGTATCAATATTCATTATCTGCCCTTTACTTACTTTCTATTCATTCAGGTCTTATCTCCAAGTCATTTGATTTCTGAAAACTACGTCCTCTCTGAGATTACCAAACATTTTCTCATTCTTAACCCTAAAGGGCATCTTTAGAATTAGGTATCTTTAGAATCTTTATCTTATTATGATGTTGGAGTTCTTTCTCAGTCTTCAAGCTCTTTTCTTCCTTTCTATGAGACATGTCATTTAGTTCTCCCATCTAGCTTAGGATTTCTCCTTAAGGCTCTTCTTAGTGTCCGAATGCCACCTTATATGTTGGCATTCCTCAGAGTTTGGCCATGACTCTTTATTTTCTCATTCTGCATGAGCCCTCTCTCTGTTCCTTAAGTTTTAAATATCAATTTAACATAAATGTCCCTAAATCTATATTCTATAACATTTAACTTACTGCCCAAGACAAATATTCAAATGAAAACCTCCTATTTATTCATATAATTGGCATTTCCTTCACATGCATGATATACCAGATACTGCAGAAAACTGCCTAAGGACACAGCTCCTGACCTCATGGAGGGTACGTAACTAAAACTACAATCTTTTCAAACTCTGCCCAACCTGCTCTTCCTCCTAATAGTCTCAGCTGAGAACAGCATCAATCCACTTGACATTCAAACCAGAAACCTTGGAGCTATAAAACATTCATATTCAATACATTCTCCAAATTTAGTCTCTTCTATGTTCTGAATATTCCTTAATCTATCTTACTTGGCTTATTACCTCCAAAACACTAAGTGAGTCTTCTTCACCTATGGCTGAATTTGCAACAACCACTTAATTGGCTATCAAGCTTTCTGTCTTTTCCATTGCCACCCAGCTACCATGAGTACCTCATTTTACCCTCCTAGTTCTAATTATTCAAGTATCCCTCATCCCTCAGACTGGCCTAGAGACTAAGGTTCCAGCTCCTTACCATGGAATATGAAGTCCTTAACAGTCTGACACTTATCAACTTCTCTCCAGCCAAACACTCCTTCCCTCTTCTGAAGCCTTAAACCTTTTTTTTTCCCTTATTTTTTTGAGACAGAGTTTTGCTCTGTTGCCCAGGCTGGAGTACAGTGGCATGATCTCAGTTCATTGCAACCTCCGCCTTCCAGGTTCAAGTGATTTTCCTGCCCCCGTCTCCCAAATAGCTGGGATTACAGGTGCACACCAACACACCCAGCTAATTTTTTGTATTTTTAGTAGGGATGGGGTTTCATCATGTTGGCCAGGCTGGTCTTAAATTCCTGACCTCAAGTGATCCACTCACCTCGGCCTCCCAAAGTGCTGGGATTATAGACGTGAGCCACCGTGCCAGGCCACAAGTCCTTAAATTTTTTGCTTGGTAATTTTGAATTACATGTTCTCACAACATATCCTGCTTTTTTATGCCTCTGTTCCCTTTTACTGGCTGTTGCCTCTGTTTTGTTCACCTTGACTTCTGTTGGATCAACTGTCTCCTAATCAGTGTTCTCTGATTCATTTGAACTCCACATCATCCCATACCAGACAGAATAATTTTATCCTCTAGAAAATCGCTGCATCTTCAGCATGTATCAATTATCGCAGTTATTATAATAGATTTTCATGATTGGTTTACATTTATGTCTCTCCTAATAAACTATGCCTTCAGGATAAGGTCTATGTTTTATGCACTTTGAACCCTGCTTCTAATACTTAGCCTAGTGCCTGGCAGATAAATGATAACTGCAACAGAGACTTAGGTACACATCTGACACTCCAAGTAGACCAGTAAAGGTCATGGTTGTATGTAACCTCAATAACTAGTAAGAAGTATTCAATTAATGTTTGCTTAAATCCTTACATTAAAAAATAGATTTCTTAAATACTTATCAAAGCTTATAGTTTATAGTGTTGATACAGTATCATTGCACAATACAATGTTGACACCGTACCATTAATACAATAATTACAATAGTAAGTACTTCACAAATGCCAAGTGACCAAACAAATACATCCTTTTACTTCAAAATAAGGTGCAATTACCCATTTTGCTATAGGTCCAGAAACACCTGTTGATTGAAACAATAGTCAAATGTTACGACTTCCTAAAGGGCTGACTCACGTTTCATCCAGCATCAAATATTTTTATTGTTGAGGAATGCAAGGTTAAAGAATCAAATTTTAAACATGCTTTATCACTCGCATGAAGCAAAAGGCATTCTTATCTCCATGTTGTATATAAGAAAACCAAAGGTGAGACAGAGAATGTGATTAGATGGAAGTGCTCCAGACACATACCAAGTCTTAACTTACCTTCATTGGCAGAATATTTCACCAGTAAGATGCGACTTGAGCTTAAAGCAACGAATAGGGCACCTAGCAGGAATGTATACATTGTTGGCAAGGAGCATAACATAGGATGACTACAGCGCTGTCGTTCCATTCCACTGTTTTTTAATTGCCTTAAAGAGAAAAACACTTTCATGAATAACCTTGCCGGCAGACTCTAAATGCAAATACCATTGACTGTGAGGACAGAAAAGGAATTTTTTTAAAAATGTTTGGCTATGACTATATCAGCACCAAGAAAGTTTAGGCGCACAGAAGAAACTACAAGAAAAGGAAATGAAAGTCAAAATCTGCTAAGAGGGAGTAGTCTAGAGACAGAAAAGGCAGAACCAGAGTAGACGTGCTGACAAAGGTAGCAGGTGAGCAATGAATTATCCAACAAAGCAATTCTTTAGCCTTTATTTACTTATTTTGAGATAGAGTCTCGCTCTGTCACCCAGGCTGGCATGCAGCAGCGTGGTCTTGGCTCACTGCAACCTCTGCCTCCCAGGCTCAAGCGATTCACCTGCCTCAGTCTCCCGAGTAGCTGGCAATACAAGCGCCCACCACCGCGCCTGGCTAATTTTTGTATTTTTAGTAGAGACGGGGTTTCACTACGTTGGCCAGGCTGGTCTCGAACTCCTGGCCTCATGATCCGCCTGCCTCTGCCTCCCAAAGTTCTGGGATTACAGGCGCGAGCCACCGCGCCTGGCCTAGCTTTTACTCTTACTAGTAAATAATTTTGCTGTAAAGATGAGACTTTCAGAATTGCATTTTCCTCCTCTTTTCCCTCGGAGGGAAAAGGGCTTATTGGGAAGGACTTCATTACGGTAACAACCAAAATGGAAATACCTGAAATACTCCCGTCAAGTTTTGCTGAACTACAGTTTGAAATGGAGGAGATCGCAGGGATCAATGAGTCTAAGGCCATCTTGATAGGCTGAAGACACTAAACCCCAGGCTGAGTAGTTACGTGTCCAAAGCCTCCCACCGTACCGTAGGAATAGCGCAAAGAGCCTGCGGCGAGTGGGGACAAATGCCAATACTGACAGCCCAACTGGGCGCACGCGTAAGGGAGACCAATGAGACGCCTCCCAGACAGGAGGAAGCCAGGTTTCCCTACTCTGCTCACACATGCGCAGTAGGGCTCGTTTGGCGCGCCCTCCCCTGATACGCACGCGCAATTGCTTGCCCGCAAGGCGCGGTTACCTCCCTCGGAAGAGCTTCTGGTGGAAGAACGCACATCCTAGAGCTGAGACAGTAACTGTCTGGCCCCGTAGTAGCAGCAATAGCATTTAGGCTCCAGACGCGGGGAAGTTACAGTAGGCAAAGGCGGAAGAGCCTCTGCTCCCAAGCCGCCAATTGCGGAGCAAAAAGCATGATTACGTCCCAACTGGGAAAAGGCGGACCCGGCACCCACTGCGCAGGCGCGCTCTGTGTTACGCTTCCGGAAGGAGGGGGGAAGCAGCTTATCCCGCCCAAGTGCGGGCTTTCTCCTGTCACGTGCAGGGAGAGTCCAGTGTCACGTGAGGCCCCAGTGGCGGCGCTGCTACGGCAAGAGAGTGAGAGAAGCAAGGGGAAGCCGGAAGGGGCGCGAGTGAAGCAAAGGGGGGAAGACAGCTCCCCGGAGGGCGAGGGGTGCGCGTGCGGCCGCTTCTCCCTTCAGGTCTCCCCTCGGTCCCGCTACCCTCCCTCGCGGCCGGGTGACAGCTGGGCCGGGAACGTCGCCGGCTGCCTGGGGCGCGAGGAGCGCGCCTCTGTCCTCGCGCGGTGCCTGCCGCCCCGCCCCCTCGTCCCGCCCGTCCCGTCGCGTCGCGTCCCGTCCCCTCGGGTGCCGCCGGCAGGGTGCTGATACGAGTCGGCGGCAGCGGGGACATTTTCTGACTCCCCGGCACCTGCCCCGGCTCCCCTTTCCATCCCGTGGCGGGGCCGGCCGCTACTCCGGCCCCAGGATGCAGAATGTGATTAACACGGTGAAGGGAAAGGCGCTGGAAGTGGCTGAGTACCTGACCCCGGTCCTCAAGGTAAGCCAGGCCGGGCTTGCCGGGGGCTGTCAGGCACAGGCTCAACTCTGCCGGGACCGGGCGCCGCAGAAGTCCCGTCTTCCCCGGCGGGGCCAGGTGGCGGGAGGCGGGAGGGCTCGGGACACACGGAAAGGTGCAGCCCCCACTCGTGGTCTTACCGGCTGTTCCGTGGGGCTTTCTGACTCCCGGGGTGAACTTGGAGCGACGCTCTGCGTGCTCCTGCCCGTCCCCGTCATAACGCTGCGCGGTTGGATTCGTCGGGTTACAAGGTGGTCGGCGGCTGAGTAGATGGAAGGACCTGAAGTCCACACGCTGGAAGTCCTTTTGACTTTTTAAACTCCGATTTTGCTTATCTTTTTGGCAGATGAATTCTGTGTTTGACATGTCACTTTTCCTTTAAGTTTCATGGAAAGTCCGCTATAGTGGTGAAGTTGTGAGTAGGATCCCCACTCGTTTCCCTATCAGAGGAACGAGGTAAAATCGGCGATCCTACCTCATTTAGTAACCTTGAGCCCTTCTAACGAGCAAAACCTCTTTCCCAAGCTTTGCAGATAGCCGTAGCTGGTTATTAGTGATAATAAGGCACGTCCACCTTCCTGGCCAATACTCTTTTTAGTATATTGGCAACAGTACAGAGATTTTGGAGTAAAACATTGTGACACATTAGCTATTACAGTAGGGACTGATTTTTTTTTTTTTCCAAAGGTAAACTTCTAGAACTGCCTTCAAATTTTTCTTTTGTAACTCTTTTGAAGTAAGTTTTTTGTTGTAAGTTCATTTTTGCTTTCAGAAAAGCGAGCAAGAATAGTAAATTAATGGGAAATTCTTGCTTAGTGGGTTTTTTTCTGGTTGTTTTTAGGCTTTCAATTAGAATGTACCAATCTCAGTGTGGGGGTGAAATACTCTAATAAGCTAAGAATAGTAGGGAGTTTTGCTTTGCTTCCTTTGCATGACAAAGGGAAATATTAGGTCTGTACTTTTTAAAATACGTTTTTCTAAAACTCCTTTTAAAAGAATGACTTATTGGCCAAGTAACAAATAAATCAGAGATTATAAATGAGAATTTCAACTGTTAGTTTGCTTACATTTCTTTACTGTGAAAGTCATTTTAAGATTATTCAGTCAAATTAAGATTGGAAAGTAATTTTCACATTTGAATCAAATGTTTTTACATATTATGTTACTTTTTCAGACTATCATATCTACCTAGGTATACAGTATTTCAATAATACACCATTGTTACAACTTTTTAGTTTCAGGGAGAGAGGAGTAAGAGACTGCCCAAATTAAATATAAAATGTATGATGTAGAATTATATTTTGAGGAGTCATTTTACTTGATCAACAAACTGAAAAGGAACTGTTAGCATGTCATTATGTATGGTATATGTTTTTAGTGAAAAGGAAAGAATTAATGACCGTTTCCTTGATACCTCCTGTGCAAACTGTTGGTTTACAGAGAGAATCCTTACAGTTTCCTGCTAGATAAGGGAGGGCAAGGAGAAAAAACAAAATCTTCAAGAAATAAGTAATTGCCTTCTTCTAGCAAGTAAAAAGAAAAATCATGTTTTGTTTGGAGGATGTATGTGCAGTAAACACTGCAGTTCTTAAAATCATCTCTAAGGTTCTGTTTAATTGGTAGAGGCCCCAGTCTAATCTACTCCATCCCCTGACTGCGCTTGCTTAAGCTAACTTGACCTCCTCTTTTTTATTCTGTTAAGCACACTCTTGGTTCAGGATTTTGGACCTGCCCTTTCCTCTATCTGAAAAGCTCTTGGCACTTAAAGCCTTATGGCATATTCCTTGCCTTAAGGTTTTCAAGTCATTGTTCAGTAAAGTCTTTGTTCTCTTACCATTCTGTTTTAAATGACCATCTCTCCCCAACAGATTCCAGGAATCCCACAGATTCCTCTCTGCTTCTTTTTTCTTCATGCTGTGTTATTCCTTACCATTTGGCTTTTCTTCCTCAACTAGAGTTGAAACTCCTTATGAAGGCAAGAATAAATTTGAGTATATTTTATTCACAACTAAATATCCCCACTGCCTCAAATAGTGTCTGGCACGTAGTAAACATTTGTTGAATGAATGATGTTCATAAATAAGTCTTCTCATTTTTTTGTAGACTCTACCAGAAAATCTTACATGTAACTTAAGGTTTAGAAAAATTTAGTTAACAGCATCCTTGCTTTAGAGGAGAGGATATTGTGTCAATATCTTGGTGGAGATGAGAATTAGGGGAAAATGCTAAATTATTTCTAAATTTGGTTTCTAATATTATTCAGTTTAAATAAGACTGGCTGAATTGTAAGATGTCTAAACATCTTTAAGACATTTTTCCTGTGCTGTAAAATAAAGATATTTGTTCATTTCACAGAATCATTGTAAGGCTTTATTTTTATTTAAATCTTAGAATGTTTCTACATAGAACTTTACTCTGATATAGCAGTGATCTGATAGTATTATAATTATTTTTATGTCTGTTTCCTACCTTAGACTTGTATATTCCTGTGGTCAGTACCATTGAGTGAGACAGATAGATAGATATAGATAGGTAGATTAGATAGATAGATTATAGATGAGATAGATACAATGGTTTTTTTTTGTATGTGCTTCATTGCCTAGAAGAGTACCAGCAGGGAAATAATTGCCCCCAGAAACATTTTTAATTGACAGTGAAACAAGATATAATATTGCTTTTCTTTCTGCTTTCTTTAGGAATCAAAGTTTAAGGAAACAGGTGTAATCACCCCCGAAGAGGTGAGTGCTGAAAATATACCAAAGCCTTTTTATTTTACAATTAATATTAAACTAGGTGGCTTTTCTGCTTCATAAGAAAACATTTTGAACTCTAACTTTGATTTCAGTAAAATTAAATTTTATGACTGTTTGTGATTTATAGGAATTTCTGTTTCCCAAAAGAAGAAAAAAATGTAAGTTCCCTGTCAATTTGCCACTTCTCATATTTCTCTGTAGTTCCTCTTTATTTAGAAATAAGGATGACAGAAGGGATGGAAAAGGGTCCTGTATCACTTATTCTTCACTTATATTTGTGTTATATTGAGTTGTGCAGTAAGCTCTGTAGTGTTTGTGCTGTCTTGGTTCTGTCTACATCAAATGTGAGTTTTCATGCTTCTCATTGGGAAACTGCTCACTTCTTAGATGCTGTTTTCTCTTAATAGTTCTTTTTTGTTTAGGTAGTTTATTTTGTTGTCCCTAGAGAAATAAATACTGGGCTAAAAACCTTTTCAGGCTCCAATTTTATGAATAGTTATGGTTTTATGAAAATTAATAAAAGACAAAGAATTTAAGCCTGTCTTTTTTTAACTGTCAATGAAAGTACTACTCATTGGCAATAGAACTTTATTCATTGTTTTGAAACAAACATTTTTTTTTATCTCTCCCTGGGGTGCTCTCCTTAGCCTTTTGCATGACTGACTGATTCTCTCTTTTTTTATTTTATTTATTTTTATTTTTATTTTTATTTTTTTTTTATAGCCTCAAAAGAGCAAACCTAAGATATTGGCCTTAAAGAGGAGGAAGAGAAAGAGATTAGAGCAGAAGTTTATTCAAATGGATAATAGGAGAGAAGGAGAGGAAGAAAGAGGAAGAAAAAGAGGGAGAGAGAACAGGAATATTGCTTAATTCTAAGAATGGTTATTAATAATGGCTGATCAATATTTTGTGTTTTGAAAGTGGAGAATGTATATTTTGTGTATTTAAAGTGGAGAGCGCTATACATATTTATTAAGTT
>JAPYYA010004426.1:0-11806 GCA_028533165.1 Leontopithecus rosalia | reverse complement strand
AGGATTCAGTGGTAGACCATAAGGGTATCTATGGTAAATGAACCCACAGGATTCAGTGGTAGACCATAAGGGTATCCATGGTAAATGAACCCACAGGATTCAGTGGTAGACCATAAGAGTATCTATGGTAAATGAACCCACAGGATTTAGTGGTAGACCATAAAGGTATCTATGGTAAATGAACCCACAGGATTTAGTGGTAGACTATGGTAAATGAACCCACAGGATTCAGTGGTAGACCATAAGAGTATCTATGGTAAATGAACCCACAGGATTCAGTGGTAGACCATAAGGGTATCTATGGTAAATGAACCCACATAGGTATCCTTATCCTTCACTTTCCCTTTGTTTCCTCTGAACAAATATTTATTGAATTGCAGATACTGGGAGTATAGTACTAGATAATTGGAAAATGAGGTCTAATTTCTTACTGTGTTTCCTGAGTTGGAGTTTACAGTAGAACTCACCCATTTTACAGTGTGTGTTGTATTAATAGTTACATCATCACCAACCACACAATTAAGATAAGGAATGTCCTATTATCCCTCAAATTCCTTCTTATCTCATTGTAGCTAACTCTTCATCCCCTGCCAGCCCCTGGCAACTGTGGAGCTACCTTGTATCACTATAATTTTGCCTTCTTTAGAAGCTAATGTGAATAGATTCATACAGTTGTTTGCTGTCTTCTTTTCACTTGGCAGAATTGTTTTGGGGTTCATCACATTTTTGCATGTATCAGTAGTTTATTGTTGAGATATGTTCCGTTGCATGGGCATACTGTAATTTGTTTATCTATTTACCAATTAATGGACATGTGGGTTGTTTCCAGCTTTTGGCTAATATGAATAAAGCTTTTATGTCTCTATGGATACATGTTTTCATTTATCTTGGGTATGCACCCAGGAATCATTCCATTGTCTTTTAGCTTGAGTATTTTCTGCCCATACATATTTTTTCCTGTTACATATCATTCCATCATCTCCATAATTTCTGGGTTGGTTGACTTTTCTCCTGTTTATCTCATAAATTTTTTATTTACTCCTCCTGTGTAGTGTGAATTTAATGTTGCCAAGTGCTGGGTTTTGCTACATTCCCTGTGTGTTGACTCTGTTCTGGCTTGTAGATCCATTTCAATCTTTCAAGGCAAGTCCAGAGCAGCCTTTTCTCAGGCTAAGTTATCCTTGCTGTTAAGGCATAACACTTCTGAGGATTCTGGCCAGTGCTGCTGCTATCCCAGTGTCCCTCCACTCTGACTAGGAGAGCATAGGTGATTTTTAGCCCTGTATGAGTTCTGGAATCATTCAGTCTACTCTTTCTGGAGATACTTTCCTTGGCCTTATGTGCACAGTTAAGTATTGAGCTGAAGGTTCAAAGAGAACCCTCTCTGCAGATCGTAGGGACTCTCTTCCTGTAACACCGTTCTCTCTAGTAATATACTCTCACAAGTTCGAGTTGCCTTGACTTCCCAGAACTTGGTTTTTGTCTCCTTAGCTCAGCAAGACTGGGGATTATTATTAGATTCTTCTCTATGTAGTAATCATAGGAGGGTACCTTATGTTTTCTTAATCTCTACCTGTTTTCTAGTATCTGAAAATAGTTGTTTCATATATTTTGCCTGGTTTTCCATTCATGGCAGGTGGACCAATTCTGATATCAGTTCACCAGTGTAAGTAGGAGACCAAGAATTAATTTTAATGGATGAGGCAGATACAAAATGAATGAATAATTTCCAAATTGTGGTGATTTCTGTCAGATAAAATAGGGTAATGCATAGACATAATTCAGAGTAGAGACTAGTTAAGCTCTGTTCTGAGGGGCATTCTGTTTAGTGTTCAGCACCAAATGAGATGCTTCATGCAGGGGTTGGCTCAGTCAGTCTTAGTGAAACAGTCACCGGATGCCACCGTTGATAGGGCTGGATTGGGACGGCAGGACCCACTGTGGGCACAGAGAGGCACTTTGGTTTGTTTTTAGTGGAAATCTCTGAGGTATGCAAGATCTGTCTTTTTTTTGTTCTTTCTTGATGCCCCACCCCTTTTAAAGGTAATTCAGACCTCTTTTATTCTTTTATTTTTTTATTTTTAAATTTTACTTTAGGTTCTGGGGTATATGTGCAGGTCATGCAGGGCTGTTGCTTAGGTTCACACAATATCTGGCATTTCTCCCCATGTTACCCTCCCCACCCTTCCTACCCTTCACTGTCCCTCCCCTACCCACCCCCCAACTGCCCCCAGTGTGTGATGCTCCTCTCCCTGAGTCCATGTGTTCTCATTGATCAACACCTGCCTATGAATGAGCACATGTGGTGTTTGGTTTTCTATTCTTGCGTCAGTTTGCTGAGAATGACGATTTCCAGCTTCATCCAAGTACCTACAAAGGACACGAACTCATCATTTTTTATGGCTTCGTAGTATTCCATGGTGTATGTGTGCTACATTTTCTTTGTCCAGTCTGTCATTCGTGGGCATTTGGGTTGGTCCCAGGTCTTCAGTATTGTAAACAGGAACATACATGTACATGTGTCTTTATAGTAGAAGGATTTATAGTTCTTTGGGTATATACCCAGTAATGGGATTTCTGGGTCAAATGGAACTTCTATTTCTAGATCCTTGAGAAATCGCCACGCTGTCTTCCACAATGGTTGAACTAGTTTACTTTCCCACCAACAGTGTAAGAGAGTTCCTATTTCTCCACATCCTCTCCAGCATCTGTTGTCTCCAGATTTTTTTAATGATCGCCATTCTAACTGGTGTGAGATGGTATCTCAATGTGGTTTTGATTTGCATTTCTCTAATGACCAGTGATGATGAGCATTTTTTCATATGTTTGTTGGCCTCATATATGTCTTCTTTTGAAAAGTATCTGTTCATATCCTTTGCCCACTTTTGAATTGGGGTTGTTTTTTTTCTCGTATATCTGTTTTAGTTCTTTGTAGATTCTGGATATTAGCCCTTTGTCAGATGGGTAGATTGCAAACATTTTTTTCCCATTCTGTTGGTTGCTGATTTGCTCTAATGATGGTTTCTTTTGCTGTACAGGAGCTCTGGAGTTTAACTAGATCTCATTTGTCTATCTTGGCTTTTGTTGTCTATCTAAATTGCTTTTGATGTCTTGATGCCTTGGTTGTTGTTGTTGTTTCTTCTTCTTCTTCTTCTTCCTCCTCCTCCTCCTCTTCCTCCTCCTCCTCCTCCTCCTTTTCTTATTCCTCTTCCTTCTTTCTTGAGATGGAATCTTGCTCTGTCACCAGGCTAGAGTGAGATGGTATGATCTCAGCTCTCTGCAACCTCCACCTACTGGGCTCAAGCAATTCTGCTTCAGCCTCCAGAATAGTTGGGATTACAGGTGCTTGCCACCACACTGGCTAAGTGTTGTATGTTTAGTACAGATGGGGTTTCACCATGTGGGTGAGGCTGGTCTTGAATGACTAACCTCAGGTGATCTGCCTGTCTTAGCCTCCCAAAGTACTGGGATTACAGGCATGAGCCACCACACCCAGCTGTCTTTTTGGCTGACAACCACAGCCTGCTTTCAGTTGGCTGACGTGCTCATTCTCATTGTCTGTCTCCCTCCAATTTGTCCATGACCCTCTGCCCTATTCTCAATTTGTCTCACCACACCTAACTTTCTCTATGTGTCTGTCTCTCTGTCATTCTCTGTCTATAGAGCTGTCTATATGTCTCTGTCTGTAAATCTCTCTTTCTCTCTCATTAGGACCCTATGCTTGCTCCCCTTTCACCCTTTCCCTGTCTCCCTCCTTTTCTTCTTCCTCATCACCTTCTTGCTCTGCCCCCTCCCCACCCATTTCTTTCCTTCCCAGCTTCGTCCATCGGTCCATGGGGCCTGACCAATGGATTGGGGACCAGCGGAACCTCCAGCCAAGGCTCTCCCTACTCACTGCAGTCACCAAGGCACCAGTCAGCTCATGGGAACAATTCAGGAAGGGTTATTCATATTTAAATAAAGTTATGAGTGTGGGCTTGGGTTTTCAGAGTGCTAAGTGCTTCCTTGACCATTTCTTTCCATAATGCCATCCACTCAGGTTTAGGTTTTAACTGAACAGGTGCCATGTGCTTGTTGGTCCTGTAACAGCCAGAAACTGTGAAATTTTAATGTAGCTCAAGCTGGATGAGAATACTTTTTTTTTCCCCCAGACAACAAAGAAATGCTTTTTAACAGGTTACAGCTCTTAATTGAAGGAGTACTAGTATAATAAGTGGTGGAGGGAATTAGAGAAAACGCACATAATTATTACTTAGAGCTAGAGCTGGGACATGTGAATGAACAGGGCCCACCTGGGTTGGCAGAGGCAATGGGAGGAAAGACACCTCAGAGCCAGCCCAGGGTCTAACCTTGCCTGCAATTGTCTGTCTCCCTGACCCTCTCATTGTCTCCATGACTCTGGCTTTCTGTGTCTCTAAGCTCCAGCACTCCATCTTTCTGACTCATCTCATTCTCTCTCCCTGCCTAGCTTCATTTAAACATGTGTGTTCTGTCTTCTCAGTCTGTTTTTCTGTGTTGCATGTAAGCTGTGGGCTCTCTGCTTTTGTCTGTGTACCTAGCTCTCTGTCTCATTCTCTCTCTTCCTTTTCCTTTTTTAAAAAATGTTTTTACTTTTAGTTTTTATGAGTTCATAGCAGGCGTATCTATTTATGGGGTACATGAAATGTTTTGATACAGGCATGCAATGAGTAATAATCACATCAGGTTAAATGGGGTATCCATCCCCATCTAGCACTTCCTCTTCCTTTTCTTCTTCTCACTGCCAGGAGGGGTCTGTCCATGAATCCTCAGCCCCTCCCCTTTGACCCAGAGCCAGAGGTTTCCCCCTATGCAATGCCTGATAGACACCTGCTCTCAATGTCAGCCCTTATCAGCTTCTTCAGATGGAGACTGGGGTGCTAAGTGCCAAGAGAACATCATGGCCTCGCTTTGCCTCCTCCTCACATTCTATCAGATATAGAGACTTAGCCATGGATAGAATTTCCTCAAGTGTTTCATACTTACATATATTTTTTCCTTTGGCTGTTTTAATGGTTCTTGTTTAAACATCCAATACTAATTTCAGAGCTTTTACCACCCATTTTGCAGGTCACAATGGCTTCCATTTGCTGCATATCCTAACGAAGGAGGTGTGTAGCTGGTCATGATTTGAGTGATCACATTTACTTTGATTAATCATTTGCCCTTTATGTGGGTTTCTTGCTAAATGCAAAATTTACCATGACATGGTACAATTCTACTCTGGTACCAGCAGAGTAAAAACAATCACCGTTTACTCTGACCTTGATGATCACAGCAATTGTATCCTTTTGCAGTGTGATTCCCATCCAGTTTCTGGGGCAGTGGTCAAGAGCGTGGGTTTTGGAGTTGGGTAAGTCCCAGCTCAGCAGCTAACTTGGTGGGTGACCTCAAGAGCCTCCGTTACCTCTTCTATGAAGTGGGGTAATGACATTAGCTGCTCCGAGCATTGCTCCTTCTGTCTCATTCTCTATCTGGGCTGCTCTGCTCATATCCATTGCCTGCTTGGCTTTTGTGGGCATTTGTGTTATGTCCTGGCTCTACTGGGAGTTCCCAAGCTGGCATTTTCCCCAGTCACGCAGCAGCATCACTGTTGCCTCCCCAAAGCATCTTTCTATCCCCAGGAATCTGGTAGGCTGGATATAATCACCGCATCTTACAGAAGAGATGATTGCTGGCCCGGGGTCACCTAGGAAGTTGGTGGCAGCACCCACGTCTTTTGGCTCTTAGTTCAGTGCCCATCTCAGTGGCCTAGGATGCCCTCCTAACACTTAGGTGCAGGTTTCTCGAGGGATGGGCTCAAGATCTGGTGTCCAACTGCAGTGGACAAGGTGAAACATTTGTGCAGCTGAGGATGTCCTTGTTACCTTGGGCTACTTTTATCAGTGTCCCACCCACCTTCCCCATGGGACTTGGAATGCAGAGCACATTGGTATTTTTAGAGCTCTTAGTTAAAACTCTTCTGGTGGTAACAGAAACCAACTAGGGTTAGTGAAAGCATAAAGGAGAATTGATTTTGAGGACACATCCTGGAATCCAAGGGCAGGGAAGGAGCGGGACATGAGGAATGAACTGGAACCAGCACGGGAGCTCCTTAGGAAGCTTGACCAACCCCTCCTCTCTCTGCTTGCCACTCTCCTGGCAGAAAACGGCCAGCAACTGCTTCTTAGTTTCTATTCCTTACTTTCTGGAGAGGCATCAGAGGTGGAGTCTCTTCATTTTAATTCCAAATTCTTTAGAGAAAGGGATCATTGGTTCAGCATGGTTCATTACTTGTCTGGACCACTCCATGGTGACTTGAAAGGGAGGTCATTTTGCATAAAACAGCGACATGGAGCCTTGTCACCATTACAATTGTGATGGGGGAAAAGGGAAGGAAGGTTTCCAGTGTATGCTCCTTATGTCACTATTGGATGGATTTGCATTCAGCCACGTTTGAGGTCCTGCTCTACCCCAGGCAGTATGCAAGGCAATGGAAAGAAAAGAAACCCGGTCCTTGTCCCCATGACGTTTACAGCTTGTGTCTTTAACTGGTTGAGTTTCCACTTCCTGTAGAACCTCAATATTTACTGAGAGCTGTAGGGACTCAACTATTTGTAGTCTGTTGTTTCGGCAGTGAAGGAACTGTTGTTCCTTCTTCCCTGTGAGGTAAACTTGCTTGTAAGGCCCACTGGATGACCATCTTCCCTGTGAGTGGCCCCTAATCGTGTCAGTTAAGCAGCACTTACCACCTCACTATTCTTAGTTAGTGGTTAATGAACTTACCTGGGCACTGGGCAAAGTTCATTCCCAGCAGCCTTTGCTTCTTCCATCTATAGTTACTGCCTGGGAGACACAGGTCAGTTCTTAACAGGGCCACGTTTTATTGACGCTCGCTCTCTCTCTCTCTCTCTCTCTCTCTCTCTCTCTCTCTTTCTCTGAGTGCTATCCTATTTGAAATAATTTTCTTTGTGTTATTCAGGGACTCAGAAAGAGCTGAATTTTGAAATCACTTACCGCCTTATGGGTAATAAATGATCCGAGTTTAAAAATAGCCGTCAAATGGGGGGAGCTGGCCGATTTCAGAGTTATGTAATACACAACAGTGGGACTGAAAATTCAGTATTTAAATTGGAGCCAATATCCTTGCTTATCTCTGAGTGAAATTTACATCTGCCTTGCAGTTTTAAAAATCAGAAGTCAAGGTGTCCGAGGGCCCAATGTGGTCAGAATCAGATTCCTACTCAGAGGCTGACATTTTTGTGCCAGGGATCAAGAGTTTACATGGCCAGGCCTTGGGGTTGTGGTCCAGAATCTCACAGGCTGGAAGAGGAACTAGAGTGGAACACACTGGAAGTCACACGTGGCTGTGACTTGGGCCTTTGTGGCTAGTTAGCTGTTTCTGCTAGAAACTAAGTTTTGTATCTGGGAAACATATTTTGAAACGTTTTAAATTAAAAATCTGTGTAAATCTGTCTTTTGTGCTGAAAGCTTTCTTTTGAGTTGGGCAAAGAAAGGTATTGTTAGGTTTATTTTCCAGTGAAGAGCTGAGAGGATACTGAGCACACAGCCAGGATGGGGGCTCTGGTATCAAATGGTTTTGCTCCCATCCTGGCTCCGTAGCTTAGCAGCAGTGTGATTCTGGGCAGATCATGGAACGCTTTCAGCTTCAGTTCCCTCATTGGTAAAATGAGGGTAAAATGGTGATGTTTCAGTAGGGATGCTTGAGGATTAAATATGATGTGAATAAGACCAGTTAGTATTTATCAAGCACTTACAATGTAACAGGCACTGTTGTTGGGTACTTCGTTGGTGATCACATGTTGATACATATTGTAGTTTATTGTTATAAATATGCATTATTATTAACAGATAATGCATGTAAATAACTTGGCACAGTGCCTAGAACTTATCTAAGTGTTTAAGAAAATTAGTTGTCACTAATTATGTTTGTTAGGCACTTCCCACATCCTGCCTCTCTGTGCATTTATTTATCGGTTCATCTTTGTTTTCTGTTGTTTTGATTCTTTTGGTTATATCTTTGAGTCTGAAAAAACGTATTTCCCAAATACCTTCACCAACATTCTCCAATGTGAATTCTCTCTTTCAACGTAAAGACACATCATTGTCATTTTAATGAACTGTCTGAGAGTAAGTTACGCACATGATGATCCTTTATTTGTAAATATGTTTGTGTAAATTTCCTCAAAGCTCTTACATAAGTAGAGTGAAATTTCAAGATCAGGAAATTAATGTCAATGCAAAGTGTTATTCCCATGCCATACTTACATTTTATCTATTATTGCACTAATATCTATTATAACAAAAGAAAAATGCTTTTTTCTGTTTGAGGATTCACTTCAGGATCATACATTGCATTTGTTGTGTCCTTTAATCGGTAGCAGCTTCCTAGTCTTTGTCTTTTAGACTATGACATATTTGAAGTGGACAAAATGTGCCATCACTGGGGTTCATCTGATATTTCCTTATTATTAGATCCAGTTTGTATTTTGTTGTTGTTGTTGTTGAAAACAGTCCAGAAGTGATGCCATCTCCTTTTCAGGACATACAGTGCATATTTATCCCATTACTAGTGATGTTATCTTTGATCAGATGGAAAAGGCAGTGCTATGGTTTGAGTGCATCTCCCAAAATCCATGTGTGGGAGACTTGATCCTCAATGCAATAACATTGGGAGCTGAAGCCTTTTGGGCTTCAGCTTTGTCATTAGGGCTCTGCCCTTATGAATGGATTAATGCTGTTATAAAAGGGATTGACCAAGGAGTTCATTCCTTTTTGTCCTCTGCCTTCTGCAATTCTGTTTGGAGGCTACACCATTCAAGGCACCATATAGGAAGCAGAGGGCAGCCCTCACCAGAGGCTGGTGCCTTGATCTTAGACTTCCCAGCTTTTATCACTGGGAGAAAAACATTTTTGTTCTTTATAAATTACCCTGTCTGTGGCATTCTGTTATAGCAGCACAGAATGAACTAAGACAGGTGGTACATGCTAGGTTTAGACACAATAGTTACTATTTTCTTCTCTTTGAAATCAATATTTCTTTTGCAGAAATACTTTGACGCTATGCAAATGTCCTATTTCTTATCACACTTTCAGTCAGTAGTAGAGCCCATTAGTGATTCTTGCCTGAAACAATTATAGGAATGAATAGTGACTGCCAGGTGGTGGTATTGTAATTTCATCATTCCTTTTTGTATTTATCAGTTGGAAGTATACTCTAAGGATCAGTCTTCCTTTCTCCACTATTTGTTTATAACAATATGGACTCAGAAACTTATTTTATTCTACAGATTATAATTGACTACTGTGATTATTTACTGTGATGCTAAAATTATCCCAGATTGGAAGTGGATGCCTCTTCACTCTGCCTCTTGTGTCCTTTTGACATTTTTTTTGAGCACTTTGTTACTTTCTGCCTCCACAAGATATTTTAGGCTCATGTTCCTGTATTTTCTTTGTCTTGGCACTTAAATCAGCATTTCTCTAAGGAGCTCTGTTTTCTTTTATTGGAGAAGGCTTTTTAGAGCTACATTCTCGGTACTAGGTGTGCTGATTGCTAGAGGGGTGTTATTGTATCTAAGCCCTCTCAGTGAACAGAATTAGGAAAAAACTATATACATGTGCACATATATACACACTCACATTATACATAGGTAGACACATGTATGTCCTCACCCCTTTGATTTTGTGCTGGTACTTCCCATTCCAGTTCATGATTGCAGAGTTCACTCTAACTCCTTCTCCTTTCCATTTTTAAACTCAATTTTCTAGCAGTGAGAATCCTGGCTCTCATTACCCAACATATATTGTTTGCTCAATCCTAGAATACTAAAGCAGTTTTAGAATTGCTAAACCATACTGCTGTGGAAAACAAACCTAACTACAATTCAATATGTGTTTACAGTTATTTTTATCTTTAGTCTCAGAGTACATAGTCAAAATAATGTGCCAAAAGTTACTTGAGACTCCTAAATTTTAATAGCCTGAAACAAGAGAGGTTTATTCGTGCTCGCACTGTCTGTCTGACGCAGATCAGGTGGAGAGTTTTGCTCTGGGTCACTTTGGGAGCCAGGTTGATGGACCAGCCACTATCACCATGGCATAGAAAGGGAAAGTGTTAAGTCTTATGTTCTTAGAACTTCGGATTCAAATGAACACATAATTCCATCCTTGTTTCATTGGCACATTCAAATGAGCAGTAAAATTCAATAAACTGTGTGCTCAAAAAGAGGTATTATGAAGAAATACTCTTTATTTAATGCCATCCTTATGAATTCTTTGGAAAATTTTTTTAATGCTAAGAAAACTGAAGTACTACAGCTTATTTTTAACCAATATAGGGTCCAATTCATCATTTTATCTGTTACATAATATTTTATACTGTGGACATGTACCAAGTTCATTGGGCCATTTCCCAACTAATGGCTACTTAGATAGTTTCTATCTTCTCCTATTAGAAACAAAGCTTTGATGAGGATCCTTCATGAACTGATGACCTTGTTTGGGCATTTCTCTCAATAAAGATACTCATAGGTGGAGTTACTGAGCAGTCAGTTTATCAATTAGAGATTTCTTACTTCCAGCGTTCTTTTCTGTAAAGTGAAAGCAATAATAGAACCAACTTCATTAATTAATATGAAACCCTTGTCAGAATACCTCGCACATAGCAGATACCCTCTTATGTAAGAGCTGTTTTTATTCTTTTCTCTCAAATGTGGTACTGGTGTACAGTTCCATGGCACAGAAGCCTAGATTGTGATATTCTTTTTTGCCTTCATGTTTTCTTTGGGTAGTTCACCTCATTCAATGGGATTTCAGATTCCTAGCATCGAAGAAGTTGCTGCTACCTTTTCTTCCTAACGCCAGGTTAAGGCAATGTATTCTCTAGTTCTTTCTAGATCTAAGATATCCCTAAGATTCAATTGACTCTACAGATTAAAAGCTAACAGAACTATTATCATGTAAGGAATCATGACCATTTGAGAAACAAGAAGAAAGTAGAGACTTGTCAATGCTTAGGACTGCTCACTCCCTGATGTAAGAATCCTTCTCATGATAGAGTATGAGGCTGTTACTCACCCTGGTAAAACTTAAGCTGGTCAAAAAGGGTGTTAAAGATTCCGTGTATTATATCTACTCTTTTGAGTTTATATTTTGCCAACTTTTTTCTCATTGGCAAAGTTGTCGTGTTACCCACTGTCCATCTTTCGTAGAACACTGAATCATCATTGGTGTTGAGGAGAGGTATGAGCCTTTCTCCTGATATCTGTACTGATGTTCCCAACACATGAAATGCCAGGACATATGGCATTATCTCACTATTCAGAATAACACGCAATCTTTTGTTTGTTTGTTTTCACTATGCAGTGGCTTTCAGTATATCATTGGTTCAGTAACCATCAACACTAATTCTAGAATATTTCCATCACTCCCCCAATGAAATCCCAAACCTATTAGTAGAGCAGTCATTTATGTATGTATCTAGGAGTAGAATTGCTAGGTTATATGGTAATTCTCTGTTTGACCTTTTGGGGAAGCACCAGACTTTTCCACAGCAGTCACACTATTTTACATCCCATAGACAATGTATGAGAGTTCCAATTTCACATTCTTGCCAGTCAACGCTTGTTACTTTATGTCCTTTTAATGCCAAAATAGACAAATGGGACCTAATCAAACTCCACAGCTTCTGCACGGCAAAAGAAACAGTCACTAGAGTGAATAGGCAACCAACAGAACGGGAAAAAATTTTTGCAGTTTACCCATCTGACAAAGGGCTAATATCCAG
>JAPYYA010004425.1:0-11807 GCA_028533165.1 Leontopithecus rosalia | reverse complement strand
AAAAATGATGAGTTCATGTTCTTTGTAGGGACATGGATGAATTTGGAGGACATCATTCTCAGCAAACTGACACAAGAACAGAAAATGAAATACTGCATATTCTCGCTTATAGGTGGGTGATGAAAAATGAGAACACATGGACACAGGGAAGGGAGTACTACACACTGGGCTCTATTGGAGGAAATATGGGAGGGACAGTGGGTGGGGGCGCTTGGGAGAGATAGCCTGTGGAGAAATGCCAAATGTGGGTGAAGGGGAGGAAGTTAGCCAAACATACTGCCATGTGTGTACCTATGCAACTCTCTTGCATGTTCTGCACATGTACCCCCAAACCTAAAATGAAATAAAAAAAGACTTATGTGCCCTCTAAACTATATCTACAATGCTACACAATGAACATATACTCTGAATATATCCTGATGTATTCTGTGTATACTAAGGAATGATTGATCTTTACTCCCCACTGTGTGTGCAGTAAATTCACTAAGGCCATGGGAGTCATTCATTGTGACATCAATAATGACACTTTTCTTTTCAGTAGACACCAGGCCAGAGATGAAACAGCCCTAGTTCAAAGGCTTTCACCCAATTTATTTTATTTGTTTTTTGAGATGGAGTCTTGCTCTGTTACTCAGCCTGGACAAAGGTCATTTTAGATTCCAGCATCTACAACCCTAGTGAGTCAATTCAGCCAAATAGCTCAGTCCATGTGAGTCCAACCAACTAATGAGGTAACTTGGGACCGCTGAAGCCTCACTGCTAAAGTGCAGTGGCACAGTCTCGGCTCACTGCAACCTCTGCCTCCCAGGTCCAAGTGAGCCTCTCAGGCAACTGGGATTACAGGCACACACCCTCACTCCCAGATAATGATTTTTTAAAATATTTTTAGTAGAGACAGAGTTTTACCATGTTGGCCATGCTGGTCTCTAACCCCTGACCACAGGTGATCTGCTGCCTCAGCTTCCCAAATAGCTAAGATTACAGGCATAAGCCACCTTGCCTGTCTGACAAGTACACTCTTGTCTTTCAGAGTTGGTTGCTGGAGAGAGGTTTATTTGGGTAAAGAAAAAATCTCTAGGTCTGTGACCTGAAGATAAACTGCAGCACTGAAAGCAAATGTGGGGAAACATGGTTCCTGGGCAAAAGATGACAAGATTAGAGTCAATGTATGCCCAAGTGCCAAAAGCGGCTCTTTCTGACCAGTTCAATGGTCCAGGATGTCAAAGATTACACTCACCTGTGTAATCCAGTTCTCGATGGCCCTAGCTGGATAGCCATAACAGTACTGGGTAGATTTGATGAGCTCCTGAATTAAACCAAACCTCAGTGTCAAATGACAAAGGCTTTTTTACAGGTACAAGAATAGGAAGTGGTGTGTGGCTCAAATTGAATTCACTTGGACTGAACTAATTGTCTGATTGGCTACGTCTAGAACAGAGGGAATAGAAACAAAAACTACCTCTCACCTGATTTCTTTTTGGAGCTTTTCTTTGTAGATATTCATATAAATAGGCAAACCCATAAACACACACAGGATTGTATGAGTATGTCTACGTAATTTGTGAGTACATCTTGGTATAAAAGCCCAAATAAAAACTAGGTCAAAGGTCCTTCCTTTTCCAGCCCCTCCAGCCAAGGTGAACCTATTCAATTAGCTCAGTTAGCTGATGGGAAAGGTGAGTCCCATCAGCTAATTGGCCCAACCCAGGTGAATTCCACTCAAGAATTGGAACTGCTTAACGATCAAGGCAGGCCCACAGTGGCAGATATGAAGAATGCAGGCCAACATCCAGAAGAGAATCTGGTTCCTGAAGTGTAAAGGTGGACAAAAATCCTTAAGTGGAGCTTGGGCAAAGTGACTCATGCCTGTAATCCTAGCACTTTGGGAGGCTGAAGTAGGTGAAAAACTTGAGATCAGGAGTTCAAGACCAAACTGACCAACTTGATATAACCCTGTCTTTACTGAAAATTCAAAAATTAGCCAGTTGTGGTGGTATGCACCTATAATCTCAGATACTTGGGAGGCTGAGTCTGGAGAACCACTTGAACCTGGGAGGCAGAGTTTCAGTGAGCCAAGATTGCACCACTGCACTCCAGCCTGGGTAAAAAGTGTAAAATTCTGCCTCAAAAGGAAAATAAAATTAAACTGGCAGTATTGTCAGCGTACCTGCCAGGACTTGCTCCTAAAAATAACACTTTGTTTATGTTTATACATACAAGGTTCTATGGCTGTTTTTTATTCTAGGATGTTATTGACCCATACAAGAGGGAAGAAAGACTAAGTCTGCACACTTAACACAAGTAGGATTACTGACAATGTCTGTTGCCAAGTACCCCAAGGTATATGTAATTATTTACATAGAAACACTCATATATTTCTGTGTGTATGTATATTTATACAAATATCAACATGTATATGTCTATGTATCTCTATTCTTACAAGGTGGAGATATAGAAGGTAGAAGTATTAATATTTTTAGGTACTGATACTAATATAAGACATCCATCTATGTAGAGGCATGTCTGTCCTGTAAACTATGTCTGTAATAGTAAACAAACAGTAACCAAGCACTGTGACATGCATCCTGCTGCACTTGGTGTATGCAAAGGAGCCATTGGTCCTTTTTGCTCACTTCTGTCAGCAGAAATTTACTAAGGCATGGGAGTCATTCACCCTCTAGGTTGGTGTTGTTCTTTCTCTTTCTGATGAACACAAGGTCGGAAGTGAACAACCTCAGCCCAATGGCCCTAACACAAATTCACAAATAATGGCTCCTCATTTGGGCTCCCATCAAGACAGGAGCCCTTTTTTCTATAAACATAGAACATAGGAGTACAGTTTTGTCTTTCGGTTTTGGTGGCTAGAGAAGGGTCTTTGGGGTTAGGCAAAGAAAGTCTAGCTCTGTGCCCTAAAGGTAGACTGTGGCACAAAAATAGATGTCAGGGAATGTGATTCTCAGGCAAACAACAACCAGGACAGAGTCAACTTGTGCTGTACTACCAAAAAAGCTCTTATTCACCAGGCCAGTGGCTTCTTCTGTCAAAGACCATTAGTGTCAGCCAGTTCTGCTGGTCTTACCTGCATAATGAGAACCCTACTGGGTGATTTGATGAGCCCCTGAATTAAAGTCACAAATGTCAGATAACAACAACTTTTTCACAGATACAAAGAGAATGGGAAGTGGTGTGGCTTGGTCTGCATTTATTTGGTCTGAGATAATAAGCTGATTGGGTTCTTCTGGGATGGAGGGTCTATAAGTGGAAGTAATCTCTGATTTACTTTTTTGGGGGGCTTTTTGTTGTAGATATATAGATATGGGTAGGTAGACATATAAAAAACCACACATATAAGTGGTTATATGTCTATGTAATGTCCATTTTTGAGTATGGATATGTAAAAAAGTCCAAATAAAATCTAGGTAAAAGGCCATTTCTGTCACGAGTCTCTCCATCCCAGGTGCATGTAATTATTCAATTTGCTCAGCCCAGATGAATCTGTGTTAGCTCAGCATAGGTGAATCCCATCAGCTCAGAAGCCAAATGGGCTGTGCTGAAGGATCAAGGCAGACTGCAGTGGTGGAAATAGGCAGTGCAGGCATCCACTGAGAAGAAAAGCAGGGCCCTGTTGTGCTAAGCTGAGCATGAAGCCTCACATGGCAGTACTGCCCGCTTACTCGGCAGGCATGGCTCCTAAAGGTGAAGCTTTGTTTACATGTATACATACAACATTCTACGGCTGTGTGCCATTCTGAGATGGTAGAGCCACACATATATGCAAAGGAGCCATTGGTCCTTGTTGCTCATTTCTGTCAGCAGAAATGCACTAAGGCATGGAGCCATTCACTGCTAGGTCAATGTTGACTTTTCCCTTTCTGACCACGTGAGAAGTGAATCACCCCAGCCCAATGGACCTAACATAAATTTATAAATAATGGCTCCTCATTAGGGCTCCTAAGTCTAGTGCTGCATACTTAGTATAGGCAGTGTTATTCAAATTGTATGTTGGTGAACATCATATACATATTTACAGAGACATACTCATTTAATCCTGTATGTGTGTTTACCTACCTATTTATGTCTATCTCTACATCAATCAATCAATCTTCTATCTACATTTATAGAGTCTAGATAGAGAGAATAGATGTATTCTTATTTCTTGGTACTAATAGGAATATAAAAAGAAAATTCCATACATGTAAAGGCCTATCTGCCCTATCAACTACACCTACAAGAGTAAATAGATGGAGGTCCACTGTGGTGTACATCCTGCTGCAGTCAACGTATACTAAGAAACCATTGGCTCTTGTTGCTCACTTTTGTGAGCAGAAAATGCACTAACGTCAGGGGTTTTGTTCATTATCAATGTTGACCATGTCCATTCTGGTGAACATGAGGCAGAGATAAACCAGCCCCAGCACGAAGACTCTCACACAGATTTGAGAGTGCTGGTTTATATTAGGTTCCCATCAAGGCAGGAACCATTCCTTTCTTTATGAGCATGTGACATAGGAGTACACTTTTTCAGTTTTGGTGGCTTGAGAAGTGTCTTTATGCATAGGAGAAGAAAAACTTACCTCTGTTTTCTAAAACTACATTTGGGTACTGAAAACAAATATCAGAGAATGTGGCACTGGGGCAAAAGACAACCAGTCCAGAATCATCAGTCGCCAAAGGACTAAAAGTAGCACTTGTTGGCCAGGTCAAAGAATCAGTATGTTGAATGCTACACCCACTGGTGTCAGCCAACTTTGCCCAGTCTTAGCTGGATGGCCAGTACCCCACTGAGCTAAATTGATGAGCTGCTGATTTCAAAATATGTGGGTGACAAGATAGAAGGACATTTTCACAGGCACAAGAAAATTAGAAAGTCATTTATGGCCCTAATTTGATTTACTTGAACTGAGCTAATTAGCTTAATTGGTTCACCTGGGCTATAAGAAACTGAGAGAAAAATGACTTCTGACCTAGGTTATTTTCTGTTTGCATTTTTGTAGATATAGATAATATAAACATAAATATTCAGGTACATAAACACATATACACATATATGATTATATGAACTTGTCTATGTAATTTCTATTTGTGAATATTTCTATGTAAAAATGTCACAAATGAAAATGAGGTAAGAGTTATTTTTATTTTCTGTAGCCCAAATGAGTTCAATCAACCTTTCAATTGTGATTGGGTGTGAGATTCAGAACCTTACCTGAATAGGATGTGTCATTGTGTGAGTGTGACAATCTTGTTTGCTGGCTGGGCATATCACAGTCACAATCTCACCAGGCCCTGTTATGACACTCTCTGTACCACCCGAGGGCCTTACACAGTAGGCATGGGAGTCATAATTCTCTACATTACCTTAGTAAAGAAATGAGTCACATTTCCACCTGCAGACCAGACCTGCAGAGCTTATAGCTTGCAGTGCATGCCAAGAACTAAGTACTCAGAGGGTTCATGCTGAGCAAGGCTAGCAGGTAACTCTTTCAAGAGAGTCTGCCCCAGCATCCATCCACCAAGTATTTATTGAAAGGGTTTGTATTTAACTACAAACATCCATTAGATGGTCATTTGAGATAGGCTGCTGAGGCACCTGTGACCTTGTACACATTCAAACTGCATTCTCAGGAGGCTGAATGGATTATATACTACATATGATATATGTGCTATATAAAATATACTTGTATATAATACATATATAATACTTTAATGATGTAATATAATATTACATGAATTATTATATATTATAGATGAATATAATAGTATGTATAATACATAAATTTTTTCTCCCCCAAATATAAGCCTCAAAAGAGAGAAATGAGAGTTCAGAAAATTAAAATTTATTGATCACTTAATATGTATGAGTACCATACTAGTTGGTTTAGATACCTAATTTCACATTTATAATAATCCTATAAGGATCAAAAAGAATAACTGTTGGGTACTAGCCTTAGTACCCTGGTAATAAAATAATATGTACAACAAACCCCTGTGAGACAAGTTTACCTATAACAAATCTGCACATGTATTCCTGAACCTAAAACAAAAGTTACAAAATATCTTCTGACCTAAGTGATTGTTTTATTTTACCGATGAGAATAGTTAAGTTTCAGGGAGTTTAAATAGCTGCCTTAGATCACAAGGATAAATTATAAGACTGGATCTTGAACATAACTCATGCTTTTTTCCCCATATCAGACATGTTGAAGTAACATAAAATGGTCAGTCATTTATAACCTTTTCTGATTGGAAAATGATACTCGAGGTTTATGCCTGTGTTTGCAATCTTGTTTCTTCAACACAAAAGTCAACTTGTAGCTAGGAAAACCTACATGAAAGAAGAGTTTAGTGTCCCTAACAAAGATAAATTGCAAAGAAAATATACTTTCACCAGAGTACTAAGAGGTACTAAGACTGTCCTACCAAAGACTAGAGAAAATATTTTTTTCTTGTGTGTGGGGACCTAGGGTGATTTACTTTCCCAAGTTCTTGATTTACTTATCCCTAAGTGCCAGTTAACAATGCCCAATTAACTAGGCACATGGAGAGAGTTCATTTGCAGGGTTGCCTTGCTTGGAACCTGGTGTGCAATAGGCACTTAGTAAATGTTAGTTCCTGTTCCATAAATGCAATTCTTTTTATTTATTTTTTATAGAAGGAGAGAAAGAAATTTTTAAAAATGAAGGAGAGGAAGAAAGAGGAAGAAAAAGAGGGAGAAGAGAAATGTTTTTTAATTCTAAAAATTGATATTGAAAAACTCTTTTATGCCAATAACTGTGCTTAATAATGGACGATCAATATTTCATTTAAACCTATGAGTAGGTGTGATGTGATACTGATAAGAATGTATATTTTATGTATTTGATTTGGAGAGTACTGTAAATGCTTATTAAGTTTACTTGTATCCTTGCATGGATACACAAAGGCTCAAAATAAAGGGATGGAGGAAGATTTACCAAGCAAATGGAGAGCAAAAAAAAGCAGGAGTTGCAATTCTCATTTGTAATAAAATAGACGTTAAAGCAACAAAGATCAAAAGAGACAAAGAAGGACATTACATAACGGTAAAAGGATAGATACAATAGGAAGAGCTCATGATCCTAAATATTTATGGACCCAATACAGGAGCACCCAGATATATAAGACAAGTTCTTAAGGACTCACAAAGAGACTTAGACTCTCACACAATAATAGTGGTAGTCTTCAAAACTCCACTGTCAATATTAAACAGATCAACAGGACAGAAAATTAACAAGGAAACCGAGGACTTGGACTCAGACCTGGAACAAGCAAACCTGATAGACATTTACAGAACTCTCCATGCCAAATCCACAGAATATACATTCCTCTCAGCACCACATCACACCTACTCTAAAATTGATCATATAATTGGAAGTAAAGCACTCCTCAGCAAATGCAAAACAACTGAAATCATAACAAACACTCTCTCAGACCATAGTGCAATCAAGTTAGAACTCAGAATCCAGAAACTAACTCAGAACCACAGTCTCATGAAAACTGAACAACTGGCTCTTGAATGTTGACTGGATCAACAATGAAATGAAGGCAGAAATAAAGAAGTGCTTTGAAACTAATGAGAACCAAGACACAACATACCAAAATCTCTGGGACACATTTAAAGCAGTATCTAGAGGAAAATACATAGCAATAAGTGCTCATATGAGAAAAGCAGAGAAATCCAAAATTGACACCCTATCATCAAAATTGAAAGAGCTAGAGGAGCAAGATCAAAAAAATTCAAAACCTAGCAGGAGACAAGAAATAACGAAGATCAGAGCAGAACTGAAGGAGATAGAGACATGAAAATCTCTTCAAAAAATTAACAAATCCAAGAGCTATTTTTTGAAAAGATCAACAAAATAGACAGACCACTAGCCAGACTGATATAAAAGAAAAGAGAGAACAACCAAATAGATGCAATAATAAACAATAAAGGGGAAATCACCACAGACTCCACACAAATTCAAACAATCATCAGAGAATATTACAAACAACTCTATGCACACAAACTAGTAAACCTGGAAGAAATGGATAAATTCCTAGACACCTGTGTCCTCCCAAGCCTAAACCAGGAGGAAGCTGAAACTATGAATAGACCAATAACAAGGTCTGAAGTCGAGGCAGCAAATAAGAGCCTACTGCACAAAAAAAGCCCTGATCCAGATGGGTTCACAGCCGAATTCTACCAGACACACAAAGAGAAAGTGGTACCATTCCTTCTGAAACTATTCCAAATAATCCAAAAAGAGGGAGTTCTTCCCAACTCATTTTATGAGACCAACATCATCCTGATACCAAAACCTGGCAGACACTCTACAAGAAAAGAAAAGTTTGGGCCAATATTCATCATAAACATAGATACAAAAATCTTCAGTAAAATATGTGCAAGCTGATTGCAACAGCACATCAAAAAGCTTATCCATCATGATCAGGTAGGATTCATCCCGGGGATGCAAGGCTGGTTCAACATAGGCAAGTCTATAAACATAATTCACCACATAAACAGAACCAAAAACAACCGCATGATCATCTCAATTGATGCAGAGAAAGCCTTTGACAAAATTCAACAGCCGTTTATGCTAAAAACCCTCAATAAACTAGAAATTGATGAAACGTATCTCAAAGTAATAAAAGCTATTTATGACAAACCAACAGCCAATATCATACTGAATGGGCAGAAACTGGAAGCATTCCCTTTGAAATTCAGCACCAGACAAGGATGCCCCCTCTCACCACTCCTATTCAATATAGTACTGGAAGTTCTAGTCAGAGCAATCAGGCAAGAAAAACAAATAAAGTGTATTCAAGTAAAAAAGGAGGAAGCCAAATTGTCTCTATTTGCAGATGACATAATAGTATATCTAGAAGACCCTATCATCTCAGCCCAAAAACTCCTGAAACTGATGAACAACTTCAGCAAAGTCTCAGGATATAAAATCAATGTGCAAAAATCACAAGCATTTCTATACCCTAATAACAGATTGAAAGAGAGCCAAATCAAGAATCAACTATCTTGCATGTTCTGCACATGTATCCCAAAACCTAAAGTGCAATAAAAATTAAAAAAAAAGAATGAACTGCCATTCACAATTGCGACAAAGAGAATAAAATACATAGGAATACAACTTACAAGGAACGTAAAGGACCTCTTTAAGGAATACTACACACCACTGCTCAATAAAATAAGAGAGGACACAAACAGGTGGAGAAACATTCCATGTTCATAGTTAAGAAGAATCAATATCGTGAAAATGGCTATCCTGCCCAAAGTAATTTACAGAATCAATGCTATCCCCATCAAGCTACAATTGTCTTTCTTCACAGAACTGGAAAAAACCACCTTGAACTTTATATGGAACCAAAAGAGAGCCCCCATAGCCAAGTAAATCCTAAGCAAAAAGAACACAGCGGGAGGCATCCCACTACCGAACTTCAAACTATACTACAAGGCTATAGTAATCAAAACAGCATGGTACTGGTATCAAAACAGAGATATAGACCAATGGAATAGAACAGAGGCATCGGAGGCATCACAACACATCTACAACTGTACAATCTTTGATAAACCTGACAATAACAAGCAATGGGAAAAGGATTCCCTGTTTAATAAATGGTGTTGCAAAAACTGACTAGCCATGTGCAGAAAGCAGAAACTGGACCCCTTCCTGACACCTTACACTAAAATTAACTCCAGATGGATTTAAGACTTAAACATAAGACCCGGCACCATAAAACCCCTAGAAGAAAATCTAGGCAAAACCATTCAGGACATAGGAGTAGGCAAGGACTTCATGACCAAAACACCAAAAGCAGTGGCAACAAAAGCCAAAATAGACAAAGTGAACCTAATCCAACTCCACAGCTTCTGCATGGCAAAAGAAACAGTCACTAGAGTGAATCGGCAACCAACAGAATGGGAAAAAAATTTTGCAGTTTACCCATCTGACAAAGGGCTGATATCCATAATTTACAAAGAACTCAAACAGATTTACAAGAAAAAAGCGAACAAGCCCATTTAAAAATGAGCCAAAGAAATAAACAGATACTTTCCAAAGTTTACTTGTTCCAGATCTGAGTTCAAGTCTTCAAGGATATTCATCCTAATTAACTTTCTGTCTCATTGGTCTATCTAATATTGATGTTGAAGTCCCCCGCAATTATTGTGTGGGAGACTAGAGAGTCTAAGTCACTTTATAGGTCTTATGTATCTGGGTGTCCCTGTATTGGGTGCATATATATTTAGGATTGTTAGCTCTTCTTGTTGCATTGATAGTTTTACAATTATATCTTTGTTGGTTTGAATTCTATTTTATCAGAGGCGAGAGTTGCAACTCCTGCTTTTTATTTATTTATTTATGTTTGCTCTTCATTTGGTTGGTAAGTCTTTCTCCATCCCTTTGAGTCTTTGTGTATTCTTGTATGTAAAGTGGGTCGGAATGCAGCATACCATTGGGTTTTGACTATATCTTTTGATTAAGGGATTTCATCAATTAAATACAGGATTACTGCCATTTTATGTTAGCTGGCTGTTTTGTCCATTTGTTGATGTAAATTCTTCCTTATGTTGATGCTCTTTACTTTTTGGTATATTTTTGAAAAGGCTAATACTGGTTGTTCCTTTTTATGTGTAATGCTTCTTTCAGGAGCTCTTGTAATGCAGGCCTGGTGGTAATAAAATCTCTGAGTACTTGCTTCTTCATAAAAAAATGTATTTTTCCTTCAGTTGTGAATCTTAGTTTGGCTGGATATAGAATTCTGGGCTGAAAGTTCTTTTCTTTAAGGATGTTGAATATTGGTCCCCACTCTCTTCTGGCCTGTAGGGTTTCTGCTGAATGATCCGCTGTAAGTCTGACAGGCTTCGCTTTATGGGTAACCTGACCTTTCTCTCTGGCTGTCCTTAGTATTTTCTCCTTCATTTCAACCCTGGTGAATCTAGCGATTATGTGCCTTGGGGCTGCTTTTCTTGAGGAATATCTTTGTGGTGTTCTCTGTATTACCTGGAGTTGAATATTGTCCTGCCTTGCTAGGTTGGGAAATTTTTCCTGAATAATATCCTGAAGAGTATTTTCCAACTTGGATTCATTCTCTTTGTCGCATTCAGGTACACCTATCAAACGTAGATTAGGTCTTTTGACATAGTCCCATATTTCGTGGAGACTTTGCTCATTACTTTTTATCCTTTTTTCATTATTCTTTTCCTCTCATTTTATATCATTAAGTTGGTCTTCAACCTCTGATATCCTTTCTTCTGCTTGATCAATTCGGCTATTAAATCTTGTGCATATTTCATGAAGTTATCGTCTTGTGTTTTTCAACTCTGTTAATTCATTTATATTTCTCTCTTTATTGTCTATTCTTGTTAGCATTTCATCAAACCTTTTTTCAAAGTTCTTAGTTTCTTTACATTGGGTTAGAACAAGTTCTTTTAACTCCCAGAAGTTTCTTATCATTCAACCTTCTGAAGCCTACTTCTGTTAATGGAACACAGTCCTTCTCCATCAGGTCTTGTTTCATTGCTGATGAGGAACTGTAATCCCCTGTAGAAGGAGAGGCATTCTGATTTTGGGTATTGTCAGCCTTTTTAGGCTGGTTTCTTCCCTTCATTATAAACTTATCCATCTGTGATCTTTGCTATTACTGCTTTTCTAATTAGGTTTTTGAGTAGACAGCCAATTTATTGATTCCCAGTGCCGCAATCTGAGCAACACACTGTGCTGGCCAAAACAGCAGCATTAAGACTGACGGTGCTCTTCTGCCTGGGAATCTCTTGTCTGCCTTCCTTCTTAAGT
>JAPYYA010004424.1:0-11808 GCA_028533165.1 Leontopithecus rosalia | reverse complement strand
TGCTTGATTTCCTTCCTTCCCTTCCCTCCCTCCCTCCCTCCCTCCCTTCCTTCCTCCCTTCCTTCCTTCATCCCTTCCTTCCTCCCTCCCTTCCTCCTTCCCTCCCTTCCTGCCTTCCTCCCTTCCTCCCCACCCCCCCCAAAAAAAAATAAAAAATAAAAAAATAAATTTGTAGCCATTTATCCTACTAATCTGCCTTTTATCAGTTTATTTTTCAGCAAACCTTTAGGAAGTAAAAGGGAAATTTTTCTTTGGTCTCTACAGAGTTCAGGGCAGAGACCTGGACTGGAGGTTTAATTTTAGAATCACCAACATATAAAGTCACAAGCCTGGATGAGATCACCAAGGCAGTGAGTGTAGGTGGAGCGGAGAAAAGGCTCTTCAACAAGCAGAGGTTGAGGAGATGAGGAGAGTCCAGCAAATGTCACTGCTAAGTAGCAGCAGCTGGAGAGATGGGAAGAGAATCAGATGAGTCTAGGGTCCTGGAAGCTCCACAAGGAAATTGTTTCAAGAATTACTTCAATTAACCATGTCAAATGCTGCTGAAAAATCTGTAAGATGAAGACTAAGAATTGATCTGTAATTATGCTCTGAAGCTTGATAAACTTCCAAATGCTTCAAGTAGATAAAGCCATGTAAAGCAAACCCAGCAGTCATCTCTCCTTGTGCTATTCTAAATTGACAACAACAGGATTTAGATTTGTCTTTATGTAAATAAGGATCAGTTGGCTGGAACCTGGAAGCCCCAAAATTTGTTTTCATTCCTTATTTGAGATGTAGGTTATTGTACTTGGCCATCCCTGAGGTTGTTTTGCAGATTAAACGGACAATAAATGCAAACTGTAAGGCACAGGGTTCTGTGCAGTATAGATGTTGGCGGCGTTGGCTATAATTGTAACTCAACAGTAGTGAGTCTTGTTTCATTTTTAGCTCTCATTTCAGGCTGTTGCTTAGCAGTGTTCCAAAGATAAGCACTAAGTTTTCTGGAAATGATTGAAAGTAATCACAGCATCTTAGAGCTGAAAGAACTATAGAAGTTAATTACTCCATTCTCTTCTGTTGGCAGATAATAGAGATCCAGCAATATTAGGTGACTTTCTCTAGGTTATCTACCACGTTAGTGGCAGGACTCAGACCACAGCATGGGTGTCCTGGTGCTGAGTTCTTTAAAATTAGTCATAGTAGAGCTCTCAGTTGGATAATTGAGCATTCCATGACAAGGGATTTTTTTCAGACAACTGAAGCTTATTCCTTTCAACTACCAAAACTTAATAACAACCATTATCACCTTTTTTTTGAGACAGGATCTTGCTCTATCACCCAGGCTGGGATATAGTGGCATGAACATAGCTCACTGCAGCCTTGACCTCCTGGGCTCAAGCAATCCTCCTGCATCAGCCTCCCATGTAGTTGGGATCACAGGCATGCACTAGCATGCCCAGCTAATTTTTTTTGTCTTTTGTTATGACAGGGTCTCACTTTGTTGCCCAGACTTGTCTTGAGATCCTGGCCTCAAACAATCCTCCCACCTCTGCCTACTGAAGTGCTGGGATTACAGGCATGGCCCATTATCACCTTTGATTAAAATCTTATACTGCTTTCGATTAAAATATTTCTGTACAATGAAGTTATTCTAGTCTAGAGGGTTTGAAATCCTCAAGTCAGCTTTTCTTGTTACTTTATTTCTTTACCAGTTGCTTTAAGGTTTGAGCAATCCCTTTGACTTGTAAAGCAAATGACAACTTCATTAGATTGTTACTATATTAACAAATTGATCCTTTGATATTTTTTGAAAAGACAGAAATCCAAGAAGAACAGAAACAGGCATGTGATTCTGCCTCTTAGAGTGTCCACAATGATAAGTACACATTTATTTATATTATATATGAATATAGAACTATGGATTTATTACTATGAAGATTTCAGTGCACAACACAGATCTGCAACTCATGAAGAAATTAATCTTAAATGAGTCAGTATTACCTTTCCTTTAGGATGTCAGAATACATATGGAGCATATAGATATATATTGTTTTTTTTACTGAAATAATTTTTGTCTCTATAGCATTTTTTCATAGAGAAATTCAGAACATCACTTTATTAAACTCCTAAATACTCCATGAGAAATGAGAGATCAGATATTATTATTCCTATTCTAGAAATACAAAACTAACTCCTCAAATATTCAATATGAGCAGAGGACCTATACAAATAGGAACAAAGCCCTTTTCTCTCTTCTGCTTCTCATCAGTCAATCTTTGAGTCTCATCCAAGAGTCTGAATTTAGCCTTCAGTATTTTCAGCTGTTCCAAGAATAGACCCTGCCAGAAAACAAAGCCTACTGATTCCTGGTGCTCACAAATCCACCCTCGACACTTCCCATCACTAGTGACCGCAGGCTCTGCCTCTGCCTTCTCTAAGATCATGTGATCTCCGTTGCTACAACAACCGAGAATCCATCACGCTTCGCTCTAGGGTAGCTCTCAAGTGTAAATTGCTAGTCACACTCTATCCAATCTTACTAGATCAACTGAGCTGTACATCTCCAGAGAATGCAGGAGCAAGAAACAGACCAGAACAAGTTTCCTTCCTTCCCTGTCTCGATTTTGGTGTTTTGATTGATAGATGTTTTTGGGTACTGAGTATCTGGAATGTCCTGAAGGAACGGCTGACATCTGGATAATTACAGGATGGTTGGGAGGATTAAAATTAAGGGAAGTAATTAATGTGACGTGCTTAGCAAAGGGCAAAGGATCTTGCAGAAAAGAAATGTTCACTAAATGTTCGTGGTTGTGATTATTAGTATTTGTAGGTTCGTTGGCAAAATTTGGGAAGAGCTAATAATCATAGTTGTGGTTACCATTTATTAAACTATACTTACAACTCATGATAAGCTTACAAGGTGATTATCATTTTCCCCATTCCACACTTGTGAATGTGGCAGACTTGGAATGTAACAAAGATTTCTCTGACTCTATCAAGTTTGTCCATTCATTTATTCATTCATTCAATAAATATTCACCAAGTTCCTGTGTACTAGGCACTGAGCTAGGCAAAGAGGTAAAACAGACCTGGTCCCTGCTCTCATGAGATTTAGAATCTAGGGAGGGGTACGGGCAGGTAAAACCCAAATGTCATCACATCCCGAAGCCAGACCTCATACTTGCCCTGACATCCTGAATGCAAATCTCTTAAAATAAATCCACTCATATTAGGCAAGTAAGAAAAGCTATTTCACTGAAAAATGCTTAGGGAAAACCTCAGGAGGTACAGAGTTTACACTTCACAACACGTAGCTCTTCTCTCCCCGTAACCATCTTTGTCCTCTGCACCACCTCAATCCTTAAACGCCTCACCACACCCTACTCTACCCTCAAGTCTCTCGACCCAGGGAGAGGCCGCAGGCCCAGGATCATCCCTTCCACTCAATGACTCTCCCTTCCGTATGCCAGACCACTTCAGCCTTACATCTCAGCTCTCGGAAGGGTCTTCCCATTAGCCAGATACCCCCTCCTTAGAAGATGACCACCGGATTATAAATAAACTATTTTTTTCTTCTTGTTCCATAAGTAAATGGGCAGTCCTACTGTGCTAAAAAGACACATAGGAAGGACTTCAAATCTGGACACAGAGCAGCAGGGCAGGTGTCCAGGCAAAAAGTGATATCTAAAGTATGCTGGGCAGTACAGTTGCCTCCTCAACATCTATTGTTCAACTCTTGGTAACAATTCCAATTTGGTGGTGGAGGTGAGAGTAGGAGTTACGCACACCTCCTATATGATACCTACCTGCTTTGGGGAGAGGCAATGCCATGGCTCCTAGCTCAAGCTTAAACCAAATGGTATCATTTCATACCCCTAGCCATACTTACTGGGTCAGGGGTGAGAAAGGACCTAATCTGGCCAATGAGATTGAAAGAGACGTTTGTGGGAAAAGGGGAGACAGCAGCAGGGAAGGGGCAGTCTAGAAAAGAAATAATTTCCTTCAATGAACACAAAGAAGAGTGCCAGCATCGCTACTGCTGGCCATCTGGTCACCATGTGGACCACCAGCCTAAGCTGGAAGGCTATGATGCCCAGAAGAGTAAGGAGCTGAAGATAAACTGAACTCTTCCTGACCTGGTAGAGCTGCTGAATCAACCCTGGTAATGCGAGCCTTTCTTATCTAAGGCAGTGCTGCTTTAGTTGGCTGTTACTTGCAATAAAATCCAACCTGATACAGAACGTGAGATCTGATCAACTAGTGGCCACTAACCTCAGGAAGGGCCTAGGCAAGTCTCACATCTTCAACTTATAGAAGAAGTTCTTTTAAATGACACAGTTCTATTTTCAAGACAATCATAAATCAAGACAAGTCCTAACTACCCTTTATTACCAGCTAGACAATACGACAAGAAAAGAGATCTGATTTATAGTCTCTCTCTCTCTCTCTCTCTCTCTCTCACACACACACACACACACACACACACACACACACACACACACCATAGCATGAATTTCCAAACTTAATTGTTTATTTTATTTTATTTTATTTTGAGATGGAGTCTCACTCTGTCACCCAGGCTGGAGTGCAGTAGCATTATCTCAGCTCACTGCAACCTCTGCCTCCCGGGTTCCAGTGATTCTCCTGCCTCAGCCTCCAGAGTAGCTGGGATTACAAGCACATGCCACACATTCAGATAATTTTTGCCTTTTTAGTAGAGACGGGTTTCACCATGTTGGCCAGGCTAGTCTCAAACTCCCAACCTCAGATGATCCGCCACCTTAACCTCCCAAAGTGCTGGGGTTACAGGTGTGAGCCACCTCGCCCAGCCAAATTTTCAAAGTTAAAATGGCTAGGAACTATATGATATGACTTTTAAAAAGAAAATCTTCAAAACTTTGTTAGAACATTTAAAAGGTGATTCAAGTAAATGGAAAAATAGAATCAATTCCAAGATAAAAAGACCTAATAACACTAAAATGTCTATATGACCAATAGAATTAAATTTGGATTTAATTTAATTTATAGATTTAATACTATTCTGTTCTAAAGCCTAATAAATAAATATATTTTTTGAGATGGAGTTTTGCTCTTATTCCCCGAGCTGGTGTGCGATGGTGTGATCTCAGCTTACTGCAACCTCTACCTCCTGGGTTCAAGCAATTCTCCTGCCTCAGCTTCCTGAGTAGCTGGGATTACAGGCACATGCCACCATACCCAGCTAATTTTTGTGTTTTTTAGTAAAGATAGGATTTCACAATGTTGGCCAGGCTGGTCTTGAACTCCTGACCTCAAGCAATTCATCAGCCTCAGCCTCCCAAAGTGTTGGGATTACAGGTGTGAGCCACTGCACCTGACCTAAAACCTAATAAGTTATTTTAATTCCACAAAATTATTCTAAAATATATGTATGAAAATAATAAGAATGCCGTCAACAGGGAGTACAAAAAAGACACAGAAAAGTTTCTACCAATATCAACCATTAAAACTTGCTATATAATAAAATAAAAATTAAAATAATGCACTAATTAGATCATATATTAATGGAACCAAATGAAGAGACTTAAAAAGGCCTAATAATTTACAATATCATTGTTGTGAAATAAAGTTTAACTATAAATAATTAAATATATATACACATTTTAAATATATTTATCAAAAATAGCTTTTGAAAACATCAGGAGGGGAGGGAAATGTGTACAGACACACCTAGTTGTCTAACTGAATGGCCTTTCCCAAACCCCTGCTCTTCTGTTGCCTTTTGCTATAGAAAGAGGAGGGAAATATGAAATATTTTCCCAGCCACCATTGCGCTAGGTGGGACCTTATGAGACAGTACTAGGTAATAAGACGTAAGAGGGCCGGGTGCAGTGGCTCATGCCCGTAATTTCAGCACTTTGGGAGACCGAGGCAGATGGATCACGTGATGTCAGGGGTTCGAGACCAGCCTGGCCAACATGGTGAAACCTCATCTCTACTAAAAATACAAAAAAAAAATTAGCTACATGTGGGGGTGCACACCTGAAATCCCAGCTACTCAGGAGACTGAGACAGGAGAATTAGTTCAACCTGGGAGTCAGAGGTTACATGGAGTTGTCATCTCACCACTGCACTCCAGCCTGAGCAACAGAGTGAGATTCTGCCTCAAAAAAATAAATAAATAAAATAAAAGACATAAGAGAAAGTCTGCTGATAGGTTTCGAAGAAAATGTTTGTTTTCCTGATTAAAGGAACCGATATGGCTCTTACCGCCCTTCCTTCCTGCTTCAAATATACAGGCTCAGCAGCCGTCTTGGAATCATGAGGAGGTAGCATGAGAGAAGGGTCCAGAGAGTTCCAGTCTCCAGCACCCACATCACAGAGACATCGAAATGCTGCTAACCCTACCAACCATGGCTTCCTGTAAAGTGAGGGAAAAAAAGCCCCTATTTGTTTAAGCCACTGTTAGTTGGATTTTGTTACTTTCTGTCAAATAATATAAATGATACAAGATTTATTTGATAAGGGATTTTGGAATTCATGATAACAATTTCAAAAATAACTAAGTACTTAATATACTCTAGATGGATTAATGAGTTAACTCTGTATGTTGAAAAAAAGAACAGAATAAGAAAAATTAGCTGGGCATGGTGGCATGCGTGTAGTCACAGCTACTCAGGAGGCTGAGGCAGGAGAATCGCTTGAACCCAGAAGGCGGAGGTTGCAATGAGCCAAGATCGTGCCACTGCACTCTAGACTGGGCGACAGAGCAAGACTCCATCTCAAAAAAAAGAATATTGAATAAAATATTTAGCATGTTTGTGAGGAAGAACTTTTATAAACTTGAAACTTTATAAGGAATTGTAAATAAAGAGACAGGTACACACATGCATACATTTTAAACTTCTGTGCAATGAAAAAAAGCAAAAACGGAAGAAAACAAAATATGAAATATGAAAAATATATATCAAATATGGCAGACTATTTAAGTACAGTATAAAAGGAGCTTATTCAAATGTATTAGCTCTATTTCATCATACTGATATACAAAGGGGCAAACACTATGAACAAGCAATTCCCCCAAGAAGAAACAGAAATAGTAAATAAACACCTGAGAAAATGTGCAGCCCTAGCAGTAATCAAAGAAATGCAAATTAAAGCCACCTTGAAATATCATTTGACACCTACTAAATTAGCATTTTAAAAAATGATGGGTTGGCAAGGTGACAGCGATATTGGCACACTCATCCATTTCAGGTGGCACTACAAATTAGTACCTCCTTTGCGAAAGCAATATGGCAAGCATGGAGAAGCATTCATGCCCTTTGGCCCAGCAATTCCAGTTCTTGCAATTGGCACTGAGGATAGTAATTCACCAGAAACAAAGGGACACACTCCACACTGTTCTTCAGAGCCTCAGCAATTCAATTAAATCCAATTAGCATATATTTTACGCCTTCCACCTGCCAAGCAAAGGCAACAGGGAATCAGAAATTAATAAGACACTGTATCTGACCTCAGGGGGCTCACAGTCTGGCAAAGGAGCCAGGTGGGTAAATATATTACAAAATGGTGCAGTAAGTCCAGCAGTGGAAACACAGATGAAGTCAGAAGAGCTTGATTTTCATGATTAAGTGGGTGAGGTGGGTAAGCAGAGAGCTGGCAGAGTTGAGAAAGGATTATGAAGGAGGCCAGGTAAAACTGTGGGGGAAAAGGCACCAAGAATCAAAATAGGGAACAATTTATCTCTATATTCCCAGTACAGTGGGAATATAAATTCCAGAGAAGGTTTGTGAAAACCAGGATTTGCGACAGAGTAAAAAGAGAGCTCTATTGCCCTTGTGTGACATCTATAATAACAAATTTTTAAAAATTCCTAAATGACCAACATTGGACATATCTCTTTGTGAATTGTGGTACACAGTGGACCGTATTTCCACTACGAGAACGAAAATTATGAAAATATATGACACTTAAAAATGTTTATGAAATGCAGGCAGGATACTTGGGGGAGAGCAGCTGGTCCTGACAGCACTTAGCATTGCTCCAAAATTCACCATTCCTAATTTATTATCCTCACATTTCTTTTATTGAAATGTAATTAACATACTATAAAATTCACACATTGGAAGTACACAAGTCAGTGGTTTTAATATATTCACAAAGTTGTGAAACTATCACGTCCATCTAATTCCAGAGTATTTTCATCATCCTCCCAAAAAATCCATTAGCAGTGGATCCATTAGCAATCATTCCCCATTCCTTCCAGCCTTTGACAACATCAAACCTATCTTTTGTCTCTACAGAACTGCCTCTTCTTCCTCTTCCCTGCCCTAACCCCTGCTGTCCTCCTTGGCCTAAGTAAGGAGGGGCCACGCCCTCTCTAATGCTCTGGCCCCCATGGGGACTCTTGCCCTCCCCAGAGTGCAACAGTTGAAAGGCCAGTAAACACTACTCTACTCAGGAGGCTGAGGCAAGAGAATCGCTTGAACCTAGGAGGTGGAGGTTGCAGTGAGCCAATGTCATGCCATTGCACTCCAGCCTGGGTGACAGAGTGAGACTCCGTCTCAAAAAAAAACAAATCACCACTATTAAAAGTTCAGACATACAAATGGGAATTCAACACTGTCATGCAAAACTAAGGAATCTGCTTTACAGAACTCCTAGCTTGTTCTGTGAGACCCACCCCTTCTAATTTAGTCCCTTCCTTCCTGAGGTGAGTACCACCTTAGCTCCCACCTCCAGCTTCCCTCCCTGACATCTAGAGCCAAGACCACAGGACCAGTGGAACTTGTGTGAAGAGAGAGTGGGGCAGGGCCAGGAAGCACGCAAAGGAAGTCGCTGCTGCCTTAATTTTTCCACTAAGGAACTTGGAGGAGGGACTGTGTGGTGGCTGTTTCTCTGGCTGTTTTCACCAAGCTTATTATCTGTCTTCCTCACCAGCCTTATCTCCTGCAGGATGCTGTTTTATTCTTTTTCCAGAGACATTCAGTGTAAGTGTAAAAGCTGTGGTTCTCTGTAGAAATGGCCACAGATGATCTTCCCTGCGATTTGTGTAGGCCACGTTTTTCTGATCAGCTAGGGAGGATCCTGCACATTTGATGGTGACGACGTTTGGCCTTTTTGTTTTATGTGCCAGGGTGTGTTCTGTTTGGTGGCCTCAGAAGTTACGAGACCTTACCCCACTCTTCATGAACAAACTACAGCAATAATTCATCTCCCTGTATTTCCCAGCCTTCTGATACACCGCTAAGTGAAGGTGCGGAGGAGCTGCCACATTGCATTGACAGAACAGACAGAGGGGACTTGGTGATGTGTTAGGGAGAGCACTGACCAGAAGTCAGGATATCTGGGTTTGCGTTTAACCTCCTTAGTTCTTAGTCTTCTCATGAATAAAGTGAGAGTTGGAATAGAAAGAGGTCACAGCGGGTCTTTCTAGATGTCATTCCATAGTTTCTCTAAGTTAGTAAGGTGAGAACAAGGCACGAATCTCACTATTTAGGAGCTATCTGGTCTCAAGGTCCTTGAAGGAAGAGAAGAAGAAGGGAGGGGAAAGGGACAAGAGGAGATGATAAACAACAGAAGGGGAGGAAGGGGAGAAAAGTTGGGGGCACTGGAAGAGAAGTGGGGATCCAAGGAGGGAGGAGGGACAGGAGGGATTAGAGTAAACAAAGAAGGGAAGGAGACAGGAGAGAAGGGGAATGGAGGAGAGGAAACAGAAGTAGGAGGGGCCAGGAGGAGAGAAGAATGGTTAATTAATAAGACTTCTTTAGAAAGAAGGAAAGTTCACCGGTTCTGAGGACTGGGAAAAAAATTATAAATAAATTAAAAAATTAGAAAGAAGATGGGAAGAACAGAACCAACATTTCTTTTTTTTTTCATCTTTTTTTTTCTTTTGAGACAGTCTTGCTCTGTCACCCAGGCTGAAGTGCAGTGGCACAATCACAGCTCACAGCCTCGCTCTCTCAGGCTCAAGCAATCCTCCTGCCTCAGCCTCCTAAGTAGCTGGGACTATAGGCATGTGTCACCATGGCCAGCTAATTTTTTATTTCTTTACAATTTTTGGTAGAGATGAGATTGCACTCTGTTGCCCAGGCTAGAACTAACATTTCTGATGTCCAACTAGATGCCAATTCTCAAAATACTTTGAAGGCAGATAAAAATAATGTTCTTTTACTAACAAGAAAATAATTCCCAGCACACTTTCCTGCTTATGAATGAGCAATACTTTTTCCCTCAAGTGATTTTAGTGAAGTTGGGCGGGTTTTAAGACAAGCTGGGCTAAGTGATTTGCTCGAAGTCTTCACACTAGTTAATCATAGTGCTGGGGGAGAGATCTAAGATGACCTTCTAGCAGCAGCTCAGGGTTGCAGCTCTCAGTGAAGATGCAGGGAGTGAGTGGACGCCAGACTTCCAAATTTTTGTTGCCTACGAACCAGGAGATTCCCAGTGGAGGAGACCCATGGGTCGCCAGCGCAATTCTTTTGGCCGGCGTGGCGGTTTTGCCGGCATCCTGATGCGGCAGTTCTCAGTGCGGAATATGCAGGACTGGGTGCCCTTTTAGTTGGCGTTTGGAGCTCTGAGAAGGCAGAGTCACCCATTCAGCTGACTGAAGCTGGGAGCCATACCGGGAGATTCCTGGGCAGAAAAGCGCCACGCATCTCAGCGCGGCTGTTTCAGCCAGCACGGTCGCCGCACGGGAAATTCTCCTTCATAGATCCCAGTGCCTTTTCGGCAGGCGACTGGGGCACCTGGGAGAGAATCGACTGTTCAATTAGGAAAAGAAAAAACGGGGGCTCCAAGGCGGGGAGCCAGGTGATTGGGCTTGGCTGGTCCCACCCCCACAAAAAAACAGCAATTGGAAACGGTGACGGTTGACAAGCACAGCTGAACCTGGGAAGGTCCAGCTCTGTGGGGGAGGGGCGTCCACCGAAGGAAAACAAAGAAACAGAAATAACATCACCACCAACAAGCTGGACGTCCACTCAGAGACCCAATCTGAAAGTCAGCAATTACAAAAATGACAGGTGGATAAATCCACAAAGATGGGAAGAAAACAGTGCAGAAAGGCTGAAAACACCCGAAATCAGAATGCCTCTCCTCCTTCAGGGGATCGCATGCAGCTCCTCATCAGCAAGGGAACAAAGCCTGATGGAGAATTAGTGTGATGAATTGTCAGAATCAGACTTCAGAAGGTGAATAATAAGAAACTTCTGTGATCTAAAAGAACACGTTCTAACCCAATGCAAAGAAACTAAGAACCTTGAAAAAGGGTTTGACAAAATGCTAACGAGAATAGACAATTTAGAGAGGAATATAAGTAAATTAATGGAGCTGAAAAAAACACAACATGAGAACTTCACCAAGTATGCACAAGGTTTAACAGTCGAATTGATCAAGCAGAAGAAAGGATATCAGAGGTTGAAGACCAACTCAATGAAATAAAATGAGAAGACAAAATTAGAGAAAAAAAGGATGAAAAAGGAATGAGCAAAGTCTCCAAGAAATATGGGACTATGTGAAAAGACCTAATTTACGTTTGATAGGTGTACCTGAATGTGACAAAGACAATGAATCCAAGCTGGAAAATACTTTTCAGGATATTATTCAGGAAAACTTCCCCAACCTAGCAAGGCAGGAAAATATTCAACTCCAGGCAATACAGAGAACACCACAAAGATATTCCTCAAGAAGAGCAACCCCAAGGCACATAATTGTCAGATTCACCAGGGTTGAAATGAAGGAGAAAATGCTAAGGGCAGCCAGAGAGAAAGGTCAGGTTACCCATAAAGGGAAGCTGATCAGACTCACAGCAGATCTCTCAGCAGAAACTCTACAAGCCACAAG
>JAPYYA010004423.1:0-11808 GCA_028533165.1 Leontopithecus rosalia | reverse complement strand
ACACCTTTAGAAAATTCATTCTCCCCGTGAACTAGGCACGCTCCAAAGTCCAGGCAACATGAGGAAGCATTGTGGAAAATGCTCTCCTTCCTTTGACCTGAGGAGACCTCAACGACTGTGGCATATTCTAAATTTGTGCCTTATTTCTCCACAATTTTTTCTTTTCAGACAAATCAGGAATGGCTGAAGAAAATCACACTGTGAAAAATGAGTTTATCCTCACAGGATTTACAGATCACCCAGAGCTGAAGACTCTGCTGTTTGTGGTGTTCTTTGCCATCTATCTGATCACCCTGGTGGGGAATACTGGTTTGATGGCATTGATTGTTACACACCGTCGACTTCACACACCAATGTACGTCTTTCTGGGAAACCTGGCTCTTGTGGATTCTTGCTGCGCCTCTGCCATTACCCCCAAAATGTTACAGAACTTCTTTTCAGAGGACAAAAGGATTTCCCTCTATGAATGTGCAGTACAGTTTTATTTTCTTTGCACCGTGGAAACTGCAGACTGCTTTCTTCTGGCGGCAATGGCCTATGACCGCTATGTGGCCATATGCAGCCCACTGCAGTACCACACCATGATGTCCAAGACACTCTGCATTCAGATGACCACAGGGGCCTTCATAGCTGGAAATCTGCATTCCATGATTCACGTAGGGCTTATATTTAGGTTAGTTTTCTGTGGATCAAATTACATCAACCACTTTTACTGTGATATTCTTCCCTTGTATAGACTCTCCTGTGTTGATCCTTATGTCAATGAACTGGTACTATTCATCTTCTCGGGTTCAGTTCAGGTCTTTACCATAGGTAGTGTCTTAATATCTTACGTCTACATTCTTCTTACTATCTTCAGAATGAAATCCAAAGAGGGAAGGGCCAAAGCCTTTTCAACCTGTGCATCCCACTTTTTGTCAGTTTCCTTATTCTACGGATCTCTTTTCTTCATTTACATCAGACCAAATTTGCTTGAAGAAGGGGATAGAGATGTACCAGCTGCAATTTTATTTACAATAGTAGTTCCCTTACTAAATCCTTTTATTTATAGCCTGAGAAATAAGGAAGTAATAAGTGTCTTAAAAAAATTCTGATGAAGAAATAATCTCAGGAAAGTTGAAAGCAAATGACCTCTACTATAGCTTAATGATTTCAATGCAGTGAAAATGTCCATGTGAAATTACACAGAGGAATGCACAAATTGTAAGTAAAATTTTAGTCAAAAGTAAAAAAAATTAATATATAATAATACATTCAAATTAAGTAGCAAAAGGTAAGGTTAGAATATAGGTAAGGGAAGGTAGAGCTTATCTAAAATAATTGCTTTTGTCTTTTCACTATTGCAAACCTGAAGTTGGGATTGTGGGTAGAGTGATGGCCTTAATGTGATTATCACTTAAAAAATTACTTTCCAATTATTCACTCAACATTTGTTTATTGAAATCCTGCCATGGGTAGACATTGTTCTGGGTGTTGGGCCATATCAGTTACCAAACAATGCCAGTTTTTCCATCTTCTTAAAGAATAGAATATTGCCACAATTTTTATTACTAACTTCTGGATTAAGAAGGACCTATGCCACATAATAGAAAAAAATCTCCCTTCCACCTCTTGCTCTGAGGGCCTGTCTAAATTCCCAGAAAGCAATTGTCAGGTGCTCCAGGTTAGCCAGCCACCAGAGGCTGGCATCACAAGAAAAATCAATATGCTGAGTCTGTACAGAAAAAGTAATAGGAGAGGAGATGCATTTCCAATTCCCTAACTCATCAATACGAAAATATAACCACCTAGTTTTTCTTTGTAACCTCCAAGAAAATCTAACCTAGTTCATTTTAATTATACTCCTACATGTGAAGATCTCTTTGTTTCAAATTAAATTGCATCAATTTAGGATTTACCCAACACTACCTACATCCTTCCTTCGTCACATGTAAATGTATGAGTCCTTGCCTGATATCAGCACTGAGCACAGGTGCCAGGTTATATATGAGCTCTGTCCAAGCTATGATTCTTTGAGATGATTGAACCTACTTCACCCTCTGGTTATTTTTTTATGCCACCACCACTTCAGATATCTACATGCATGGCTAATCCTCAGGCTACATTGATTTTCAGCTAAAATGTCTATTTATCCAATCCACAAGGCTTTAGGTCTGCTGGCTCTGCCTCTCTTATTCTTCCTCCACCAATTTTTGAGTAAATGCTTTTGACCTCTTCCCCTACGAGTCCAGGAAATGTCAAAATGCATCATTTTTGCATTTCTGATGCTACGCAATACCGGTACAATGTAAGATTTTGAAAGCTTACATGGGTCCCTCTTGAAGGTCCCTTTTGCACATAAGTCACCAAACCTCCCGGGGCAATTGTTACCTCACTTCTATGCCAGGACACTCCCTGGGAATTGAAATCACAGAACCCTTTCCATGGAAAACTAACTCTTCCCTTCTGATGTTCCTTTTTTTCCCAATTCACTGAATCCTCAATTCTAGTGTGATACTTAGCTCTCTCATTACAAATGTTTCCCAAATGTATTTTTATGGAATAAAATTGGACTCAAAAATGAGATTCTGTCTTAATCTGCTCTCTCTGTCTGGCATATCAAAGGTATGCTCAGAAATAAAAACAGAGTGAGGGTAACACTGTTGTGAGGCTCTGGCCTCCTCTTAAATTAATAAATGTGAACTGTCCTGGCTGCTATCTGAAATGGCAGGCATAGTCATTGGGTAAGACAGAATTACAGGAAGCATTTATCTGACAGTTACTGGTTATGGGGTAAAAATACCTGATAAAATTAATATTTTTAAAATCTCCTCTTATAGTATGCAGAGGAAAACAGACATGTTTAAAATGTTATTTTGAAAAATCAAATTAAAAATTATAAAAATAAATATTTTATCTCATCCTTAACCAAAGTTTAGTTATAACCACAAATGCGTACTTAATTTTAAATTTGTTTTAAAAAGAATGAATCAAATATCAAGGGTTTTCCTTGGTATTATTTTCCAGAAAATTAAAGTATGAAAATTTAAAGTAACTTTTATTTAACGTTTTACTTCAAGAAATGATAGTAACAACAATAATAATAATAATAGATTGATTTTTTTAAAACAGTGACACCATGGGGGCATTACGTTTTTATTGTACAAATTTTTCTCTTTTGAATGTGTTGTTTTTTATTTTATTTGTTCTTTTTTTCTATTTTAATTGTTTTATGTCTCAGACCCTATTCGTCAATAGGGCTTTACATTTCATTCAAGTGGCTATCCAACACAATTTTCATCAACTTCATGAAATCGATCACATCTGTCTCAAGACCATTTCACACTAAAGTTCAGGAATGTTTACTATATCAGAAAATTAGCAGATGAGATACTGGAACAATGGCTGAAGATAGACGCTAGACTGAAGCACAGAGAAATGGTTAAGGGGAAAGTCATTCTAGAGGTGATTAGTTCACTTAGGAATACTTGCGTTCTGACAATTCTTACTTGCCTAGACAGTATTGTCACTTCAGGAAGTGGCATATTGAATGACATGATAACATGACTCTCCTTGTTGACTCATCAGTTAATATCATAATTTTACCTCTTTATATATACAAAGATTAACATTTGGGTTAATTTGTAGTTATTTCTATTTTATTTCAATAGCTTTTGGGGGAACAGGTGGTATTTGATTATATTGATAAGTTCTTTAGTTGTGATTTCTGAGATTTTGGTGCACCCATCACTGGAGCAGTGTATACTGTACCCAGTTTATAGTCTTTTATCCTTCACTCCCTTCCCACCCTTTCACCTGAGTACCTTAAGTTCATTGTATCAATCTTATGCCTTTGCATCCTCATACCTTAGTTTCCACTTATAAGTGCGAACATACGATGTTCAGCTTTTCATTCCTGAGTTACTTCACTTAAAATAACAATCTTCAACTCCATTGGGTTTGTTGTGAGCACCATTAATTTTTTCCTTTACATGCCTGCTAATATTCAATGGTATACATTTTCCTTATCTATTTGTTGATTGATGGGCATTTGGGCTACTTCCATATTTTTGCAACTGTGAATTGTGCCACTATAAACGTGTGTGCAAGTGTCTTTTTCATATAATCACTTCTTTTCCTCTGAGTGTATACACAGTAGTGGGATTGCTGGATCAAATGGTAGATTTACTTTTAGTTTATTAAGGAATCTCCATACTGTTTTCCATAGTGGTTGTACTAGTTTACAATCCCACCAGCAGTGCAAAGTGTTCCCTTTTCACCACATCCATGCCAACATCTATTATTTTTTTTATTTTTAAATTATGGCTATTCTTGCAGGAGTAAAGTGGTATCCCAATGTGGTTTTAATTTGCATTTCCCTGATAATTCGTGATGTTCAGCATTTTTTCATATGTTTGTTGGCCATTTTTATATCTTCCTTTGAGAATTACCTATTCTGGTCCTTATCCCACTTTTTGATGGGATTGTTTGTTTTTTTCTTGCTGGTTTATTTTTAGGTCTTTGTAGATTTTAGATATTAGTCCTTTGTTGGATGCAAAGTTGTGAAAATTTTCTCCCACTCTGTGACTCCCTTGTCTGTTTAGGGTGCTGATTATTTCCTCTGCTGTGCAAAAGATTTTTAGTTTAATTAAGTCCCATCTATTTATCTTTGTTTTCATTGCATTTGCTTCTGGGTTCTTGATCATAAAGTCTTTTCCTAAGCCAACATCTAGAAGGATTTTTCTGACATTATCTTCTAGAATTGAAATTTTATAGTTTCCAGTCTTAGATTTAAGTCTTTGATGCATCTTGACTTGACTTTTGTATCAGGTAAGAGATGAGGATCCAGTTTCAATCTTCTACATGTGGCTTGCGAATTAACCCAGCACCATTTGTTGAATTTCCTCACTTTATGTTTTTCTTTGCTTTGTCAAAGATCACTTGGCTGTATTTATTTAGCTTTATTTCTGGATTCTTGATTTTGTACCATTGGCCTATGTGCTTAATTTTATACCAGTACCATTCTGTTTGGGTGAGTATAGCCTTATATTATAGTTTGAAGTCAGGTAATATGATTCCTCCAGGTTTATTCCTTTTGCTTAATCTTGCTTTTGCTATGTAGGCACTTTCTTGGCTCCACATGAATTTTAGCATTGTTTTTACTAGTTTTGCAAAGAACGATGGTGGTATTTTGATGGGAATTGCATTAAATTTGTAGATTGCTTTTGGCAGTATGGTCCTTATCACAATATTGATTCTACCCATCCATGAGCATGGGATGTGTTCCCATTTGTTTGTGTTATCTATGATTCTTTCAGTAGGGCTTTGCAGTTTTCCTTGTAGAGGTCTTTCACCTCCTTGGTTAGGTATATTCCTAAGTGGTTTAGTTCTTGATTTGAGTCTCACCTTGTCACTGTTAGCGTATAGCAGTGCTACTGGTTTGTATATATTAATTTTGTATCCTGAAACATTACTGAATTCATTTATCAGATCTAGGTACTTTTTGAAGGGGTCTTTAAGGTTTTCTAGGTGTATGATCACATCATCAGTGAACAGCAATGGAGCAATGGGTTTGACTTCCTCTTTACTGATTTGGATGTCTGCTCTGGTTAGAACTTCCAGTACTATGTTGAAGAGAAGTGGTGAAAGTGGGCAACCTTGTCTTGTTCAAGTTCTTGGAGGAATGCTTTCAACTTTTCCTCATTCAGTATAATGTTGGCTGTGGGTTTGTCATAGATGGCATTTGTTACCTTAAGGTATGTCTCTTCTGTGCTGATTTGATGAGGGTTTTAATAATAAAGGAATGCTGGATTTTGTCAAATGTTTTTTCTGCATCTATTGAGATGATCATGTGAGTTATGCTTCTAATTTTGTTTATGTTATATATCACATTAATTGACTTGCGTATGTCAAACCATCCCTGTATCACTGGTATAAAACTCACTTGGTCATGGTGGATTATCTTTTTCATATGCTGTTGGATTTGGTTAGCTGGTATTTTGCTGAGGATTTTTGCGTCTATGTTCATCATGGATATTGGTCTGTAGTTTTCTTTTTTTATTATGTCCTTTCCTGGTTGGGTATTAGGGTAGTACTGGCTCCACAGAATGATTTAGGAAGGATTCCTTCTTTCTCTATCTTTTGGAACAGTTTCAATAAGATTGAAACCAATTCCTCTTTGAATGTCTGATAAAAATTCAGCTATGAATCTATCTTGTCCTGGACTTTTTTTGTTGTTGGCAATTTTTTAATCACCATTATAATAATACTGATTCTCTTTTGTCTCCTCAGAGTTTCTTTGCCCCCTGGTTTAATCTAAGAGAGTTATGTATTTCCAGGAATTTATCTATCTCCTCTAGATTTTCTAGTTTGTGTGTATAAAGGTGTTCATAATAGCTTTGAATAATGTTTTGTATTTCCGTGGTATTAGTTGTAATATCTCCCATTTCACTTCTCATTGAGCTTATTTAGATCTCTCCTCTCGTCACTAAAAGACAATCTAATCTCACTAACAGACAATCAATTTCATTTATCATTTCAAAAACCAACTTTTTGTTTCATTTGTCTTTGTTGTTGTTTTTGTTTTTGTTTCAGTTTCATTTAGTTCTGCTCTGATCTTAGTTATTTCCTTTCTTCTTGTGGGATTGGGCTTGGTTTGTTCTTCTTTCTCTAGTTCCTTGAGGTGTGACCTTAAATTGTCTATGTGTGTTGTTTCAGGCTTTTTGATATATGTATTTAATGCTATGAATGTTCCTCTTAGCCTGCTTTTGCTGAATCTCAGAAGTTTTGGAAGGTTGCATCACTATTATTGTTCGGTTCAAATAATTTTTAAATTTCTATCTTCATTCCATTGTTGACCCAGCAATCATTCAGGAGTAGCTTATTTCCTTTCCATGTATTTGCATGGTTTTGGGGGTAGCTTTTGGAGTTTATTTCTTATCTTATTCCATAAAATAGATATCTGATAGATTGCTTGATATAATTTCATTTTTCTTAAATTTGTCGAGACTTGTTTTGTGGCGTCTCACATGGTCTATCTTGGAGAATATTCCATGTGCTGATGAATAGAGTATATATTCTGCAGCTGTTGGGTGGAAGGCTATGTAATTATCTGAGAAGTCCATTTTTTCTAGGGTATATTTTAAATCCATTGCTTCTTTGTTGACTTTCTGCCTTGATGACCTGGCTAGTGCTACCAGTAGAATATTGAAGTCCTCCACTATTATTGTGTTGTCATCTATCTCATTTCTTAGGTCTAGTAGTAATTGTTTTATAAATTTTGCAGCTCCAGTGTTAGGTGCATTTACATTTAGGATTGTGATGTTTTCTTGTTGAAATAGTCCTTTTATTATTATATAATGTCCCTCTTTGTCTTTTATTATTATATAATGTCCCTCTTAACTGTTGTGGCTTTACAGCCTATTTTGTCTGCTATAAGAATAGCTATTCCTGCTTGCTTTTGGTGTACATTTGCATGGAAATCTTTTTCCACTTTCTTACCTTAAGTTTATGTGAGTTCTTATGTGTTAGTGAATATCTTGAAGGCAACAGATGCTTGGTGAATTCCCATCCATTCTGCCATTCTGTTTCTTTTAAATACAGCATTTATGCCATTTACATTCCATGTTATTATTGAGATGGGAGGTACTATTCTATTCATTGTGCTAGTTGGCGCCTGAATTTTGGAGGGTTTTTTCATTGTGTTATTGTTTTATAAGCCCTAAGAGATTTAGGCTTTAAAGAGGTTCTATGTTGATGTATTTCAAGGTTTTCCATCAAGATTTAGAACTCCTTTTTATAGTTCTTGTAGTACTGGCGTGGAAGTGGCAAACTCCCTCAGCATTTTTTTAACTAAAAAACACTATATCGTATTTTTTCCCATTCCTCATTTCTTTTTTTTTTTACTATTATACTTTAAGTTCTGGGATACATGTGTAGAATGTGCAGGTTTTTTACATTGGTATACACTTGCCAAGGTGGTTTGCTGCACCCATTAAACCTGTCATCTACATTAGGTATTTCTCTTAATGCTATCCCTCCCTTAGTCCCCCACTGCCCCCAATAGGCCCTGGTGTATGATGTTCCCTTCCCTGTGTCCATGTGTTCTCACTGTTCAAATCCCACTTATGAGTGAGAACATGTGGTGTTTGGTTTTCTGTTCTTGTGCTAGTTTGCTGAGAATGACGGTTTCCAGATTCATCCATGTCCCTACAAAGGACATGAGCCCATTCTTTTCTATGGCTGCATAGTATTACATGGTGTATATGTGCCACATTTTCTTTATCTAGTCTATCATTAATGGACATTTGGGTTGGTTCCAAGTCTTTGCTAATGTGAATAGTGCTGCAATCAACATACATGTGCATGTGTCTTTATAGTTAAATGATTTATAATCCTTTGGGTATATACCCAGTAATGGTATTGCTGAAACAAATGGTATTTATGATTCTAGATCTTTCAGGAATCACCACACTGTCTTCCAAAATGACTGAACTAATTTACACTCCCACAAACAGTGTAAAAGTGTTCGTGTTTCTCCACATCCTTTCCAGTATCTGTTGTTTCCTGACTTTTTAATGATCATGAATCTACCTGGCATGAGATGGTATCTCATTGTGGTTTTGATTTGCATTTCTTTAATGATCAGTGATGATGACCTTTTTTTCATGTTTCTTAGTCACATAAATGTCTTCTTTTGAGAAGGCTCTGTTCATATCCTTCACCCACTTTTTTATGGGGTTGTTTGTTTTTTTCCTGTAAATTTGTTTTAGTTCCTTGTAAATTCTGGATATTAGCCCTTTGTCAGATGAATAGATTGCAAAAATTTTCTCCTATTCTGTAGGTTACCTGTTCACTCTGATGATAGTTTCTTTTGCTGTGTAGAACTCCTTTGTTCAATTAGATCCCATTTGTCTATTTTGGATTTTGTTGCCATTGCTTTTGGTGTTTTAGTCATGAAGTCTTTGCCCATGCATATGTCTTCAATGGTATTGCCTAGGTTTTCTTCTAGGGTTTTTATGGTTTTAGGTCTTATGATTAAATATTTAATCCATCTTGAGTTAATTTTTGTATAAGGTGTAAGGAAGGGGTCCAGTTTCAGTTTTCTGCAGATGGCTACCCAGTTTTTCCAATACCATTTATTAAATAGGGAATCCTTTCCCACTGCTTGTTTTTGTCAAGTTTGTCAAAGATCACATTGTTGTAGATGTGTGGCATTATTTCTGAGGCCTCTGTTCTGTTCTATTGGTCTATATCTCTGTTTTGTTACCTGTACCATGCTGTTTTGATTACTGTAGCCTTTTAGTACAGTTTGAAATTGGTAGGATGATGCCTCCAGCTTTGTTCTTTTTTCTCAGGATTGTCTTGGCTATACGGGCTCTTTTTTTGTTGTTTCATATGAAATTTAAAGTAGTTTTTTTCTAATTCTGTGAAGAAAATCAACAGTAGCTTGATGGAGATAGCATTGAAGCTACAAATTACTTTGGGCAGTTTGGCCATTTTCATGATATTGATTCTTCCTATCCATGAGCATGGAATGTTTTTCCATCTGTTTGTGTCCTTTTATTTCCTTGAGTAGAGGTTTGCAGTTCTCCTTGAAGAGGTCCTTTGCATTCCTTGTAAGTTGTATTCCTAGGTATTTTATTCTCTTTGTGGCAATTGTGAATGGGAGTTCACTCATGATTTGGCTCTGTTTGTCTGTTATTGGTGTATAGGAATGCTTATAATTTTTGCACATTGATTTTGCATCCTGAGAATTTGCTGAAGTTGCTTATCAGCTTAAGGAAATTTGGGACTGAGATGATAGGGTTTTCTAAATATACAGTCATGTCATCTGCAAACAGAGACAATTTTACTTCCTCTCTTCCTGTTTGAATACTCTTTATTTCTTTCTCTTGCCTGATTGTCCTGGCCAGAACTTCTGATACTATGTTGAATAGGAATGGTGAGAAAGGACATCCTTGTCTTGTGCCTGTTTTCAAAGGGAATGCTTCCAGCGTTTGCCCATTCAATATGATATTGGTTGGGGGTTTGATTTGCATATGTTAAACCAGCCTTTAATCCCAGGAATGAAGCCAACTTGATCATGGTGAATAAGCTTTTTGATGTGCTGCTGGATTTGGTTTGTCAGTATTTTATTGAGGATTTTTGCATTGATGTTTATCAGTGATATTGGCTTGAAATTTTCTTTTTTTATTGTGCCTCTGCCAGGTTTTGGTATCAGGATCGTGCTGACCTCATAAAATGAGTTAGAGAGGAGTCCCTCTTTTTCTCTTGGTTGGAATAGTTTCAGAAGGAATGGTACCAGCTCATCTTTGTACCTCTGGTAGAATTTGGCTGTGAATCCATTTGGTGCTTAGGTTCTTTTGGTTGGTAGGCTATTAATTACTGCCTATATTTCAGAACTTGTTGTTGATCTATTCAAGGATTCAATTTCTTCCTGGTTTAGTCTTGGAAAGGTATATGTGTTCGGAAATTTATCCATTTCTTCTAGATTTTCTAGGGTATTTGCATAGAGGTGTTAATAGTATTCTTAATCATATTCTCTGATAGTAGTTTGTATTTCTTTGGGATCAGTGGTGATGTCATCTTTATCATTTTTTATTGCATCTATTTGATTCTTCTCTCTTCTCTTCTTCATCAGTCTGGTTAGCTATTTTGTTAATCTTCTCAAAAAAACCAGCTCCTGGATTCACTGATTTTTTTGAAGGTCTTTTTCTGCCTCTATCTTGTTCAGTTTTGCTCTGATCTAGTTATTTCTTGTCTTCTGCTAGATTTTAAGATTATTTGCTCTTGCTTCTCTAGTCTTTTCATTATGATATTAGGATGTCCATATAGATCTTTCCTGCTTTCTCCTGTTGGCATTTAGTGCTATAAATTCCCCTTTAGACACTGCTTTAGAAGTGTCCCAGAGATTCTGGTACCTTGTTTCTTTGTTCTCACTGGTTTCAAAGAGCTTATTTATTGCTGCCTCAATTTTGTTATTTACCCAGTAGTCATTCAGGAGCAGATTGTTCAGTCTTCATGTCATTGTGCAGTTTTCAGTGAGTTTCTTAACCCTGAGTTCTAATTTGGTTGCACTGTGGTCTGAAAGACTTGGTTATAATTCCATTCTTTTGCCTTTGCTGAAGAGTGTTTTACTTCCAATTACATGGTCGATTTTAGAATAAGTGCTATGTGGTGCTGAGAAGAATATATATTCTGCTGATTTGGAGTGGAGAGTTCTGTGTATTAGGTCTGCTTAGTACAGAACTGAATTCAAGTCCTGAATATCCTTTTTAATTTTCAGGACAGTATCTTTCCTTCATTTATGAAGACCAGTTTTGCTGGATATAAAATTCTTAGCTGGGGGGGGAACGATCCAAGATGGCCGATTGCTAACATCTAGGGATTGCAGCTCACAGTTAAAGCTCATAGAACTAGAGGACACCACACTTTCAGACAAATTCTGGTCACTCAGGAGCAGAAGATTCCCAGTGGAGGAGCCACGCGGGGCAGTAGTTTCACCAGCACCTCCGCACGGCAGCTCTCAGAGCTGAGTAGGCAGGGCTGGCTCCCCTTCTGACCAGGGTTTGGAGGAGCCACGTGCGTTCCCAGAGCTGATTCCTGAGGCCGGCGCAGAAGTTGTGCCAGCACCTCGGCGCAGAGTGAACGCGACTGGTTCCCCTTCTGACCGAGGTTTGGAGCTCCGGGAAGGCAGACTCGCCTATTACGGACACAAGAAGGAAGCCAGACAGGAGAAGCCTGGGCAGAAAAACACCATCAGTCTTAACACCGCTGTTCCTGGCCCTGGGAACTAACATCTTGGACGTCCACTCAAGAGACCTACTG
>JAPYYA010004422.1:0-11808 GCA_028533165.1 Leontopithecus rosalia | reverse complement strand
TTATTGATATTTTGAAGGTTTTTTCGTGTCTCTATCTCCTTTACTTCTGCTCTCATCTTAGTTATTTCTTGTCTTCTGCTAGGTTTTGAGTTTTTTTGATCTTGCTCCTCTAGCTCTTACAATTTTGATGTTAGGGTGTCAATTTTGGATCTCTCCACTCTTCTCCTATGGGCACTTATTGCTATATATTTTCCTCTAGAGACTGCTTTACATGTGTCCCAGAGATTTTGGTATGTTAGGAGCTAGGAGGCAATCTAGTCACTTTTTGACTTCCGAGGCTCTGCCCTGCTGGTGTGAGGTCTGCCCTTTTGCTGTGGGCTCCATCCTGCTGCTTTGGGCTCTGCCCTGCTGATGTGGGTTCTGCTCTGTTGGCGGAGTCTCTCTGTTATGGCGGGTTGCCTCGGCAACAGCTGACTGCGTCAGCAATGGGCGGGTACCTCAGTAGGGGCGGAAACTCTCAGCAATGGCTTATGCCTCTCCCCCACTGAGCTGCACAGCCATGGGTTCAGTTGTGCCTGCACTGGAACTCTCAACCCCGAGCACTCCGAATCTCCGTATTGCTTATCCCTGTGGGGGTGGGACCTGTCGAGCCTGATCACTTGGTTCCCTGCCTCCGAGCCTTTTTTCTTTTTGCTTTTTTTTAAGTTGTAGGGTTGACTCTCTCCCAGGTGCCTCAGCCGCCGGCTGAAAGGGCACCGGGATCTGTGTGATTTCCCATGCAGCGACCCGCTGCGCTGGTTCACAGTTCACCTCCCAGAAATCTCCTGGTCTGGCTCATAGTCCAAATCCCGTTCAATCAAATGAACATGGCAATCTGCCCTCCCAAGTCTCAAATTGCCGGTTTAACAGGGTGCCCAGTCCCGTGTGTTTTGTGTGCCATGCCACTGGCGCTGGCTGTCTGGCCGCGCCAGCGGAGACCGCTGCGCTGGTGTCCTGAGTCCCTCTTACACCTGGGCTTTTCCCCGCTCTGCGAGCTATAAAGATCCGTCTGGAAATGCGGTGTGAACTCACCCTCTGCGTCTTGACTGAGAGCTGCAATCGTGAGTTGCCTCTAGAGCACCATCTTTTCCCTCAATCAATAAGCGTGTTCTTACAGGAAGAGAAGAGGGCACAGAGACAAAGAGGAAGACAATGTGAAGATGAAAGCAGAAATTAGAGTGATGCGTCTACAAGCCAAAAAACACCAAGTATTGCTGGTGCTATGGTCTGAATGTGCTCATGATACAGAGCCCTTAGGAATGAATTAGTACCCTTATTGTAGAGATCCTAGAGAACTGCCTTCCCTCTTCCATAATGTGAAAACACAGTAAGAAGATGCCATCAATGAGGCAGGAAACAAGCTGTCCCCAGACACTGAATTTGGCACCTTGATCTTAGAATTCACAGTCTTCAGAACTGTGAGAAATAAATGCTTGTTTTCATAAGTCATTCAGTTTATGGTATTTTTCATACCAGCTTGAATGGACCAAGATAATGAGTAGTCACCAGAAGCTAGGAGAGAAGCAAGGGTCAATTTCTCCCTTAGTATCTCCAGAAGAAGCCATTCTGCCAACTCTGATTTTCCATTTCTGGCCTCCAGAACTGCAGAATACATTTCTGTTGTCTGTGGTAATTTGTTACAAAAGCCCTGAGAAGTTACAAATCAATGGAGAAGGGAGAACGATTTGATAAATAATGCTGAGAAATGTATTAGGAATATAGAAAAAAATGGAATTAGATCTCTAAATTGCTCTCTATATATTTAAAAATCTACAGATTAAAAATTTAAATATAAGCAGCAAAAACTATACACCAAAAATGCAGAAGATGATTTGTGCTTCAAGATAAGGAAAATGTTACTTAAAATTGATATAGTTGATTGTTTTATAGTTAAGAAACTCTGTTCATTAAAAGTTACCATCAATAAAGTAAAAAGCCTCAAACTTAGATGAAACATTCACACACATATTGATGCAGTGCTATTTTCTAGAATATATAAAGAACTTATACAAATCAATAAAATTAGTGAACCAAAAATCAATGGAAAAATGGTTAAATGTTATAAGTAGGTATTTTGCAGAGTAGAAAACATAGTAGTGAATATATTGGAAGATACTGTACCTTATGCAAAATTCTGGAAATGCAAGTTAAGATAGTGAAGTAAGGCCAAGTGCAATAGCTCATGCCTGTGATCCCAGCAGTTTGAATGGCCAAGACGGGTGGATCATCTGAGGTCAGGAGTTTGAGACCAGCCTGATCAACATGGTGAAACCCTGTCTCTACTAAAAATATAAAATTAGCCGGGCGTGGTGGCATATGCCTGTAATCCCAGCTACTCAGGAGGCTTAGACAGGAGAATCTCTTGAACCCAGGAGGCAGAGGTTGCAGTGAGCCAAGACCATGCCATTGCACTCCAGCCTGGGCAACAAGAGTGAGCAAAACTCCTTCTCAAAAAAAGAAAAAGATAATGAGTATTTTACTCTCATCGAAGAGGAAAAAATCAGGAAGTCTGACAATACCAGGAGCCTGTAACTTAAGGGAAAGATTAACATACTGCAAAGTGTTTACCATATTGGAAAATAATTTGGTGATTTGATCTTATCATATAAAGTTGCACATTCTCATATGCTATGGCCCAGCAATTTCACTCCTAAGTATAACAATATATATTCTATAAAAGCTTTTGCACCGAGGTACCAGGGAATATATACAACAATGCATATAGCATTGTAATTTTTAACAACACAAAAGTGAAACAACCCAAATGAAATGTAGGTTGGCATAGAAATTAAAAGATAAAATATAGCATATTCTCATGATATAATATTATGCAGTAGAAAAAAATTAAGTAGTATGAACTATATCTCCATATAACAAAACTGATAAATCTTAGGAACATAAAGTTGAGTGGAAAGAAGCCACTGTGATTATGGTAAATATCTACACTGTGGTTACTCTGCACCAGGCTCATTCTGAGTAATACACGTGTGTTTCCTCACTCAATCCTCATCACAACTTTTTGAAGGAGGCATTATTTCTATTTTGCAGATGAAGAAACTAAGACTCTAAGGAGCAGGTAGCACAAGTTCACCTACCTTGCGAGCAATAGTCAGCATGTGAAGTGGCAGAGATACCTTTAATCACTGTGCTTTGCTGCCTCTCAATCTAGCCTTATATATAATCTAACATTCTTTATCGATCTATCAGTATAATGCTATTTTTGTTAGACTAAAACTCTAGTAAAACTATTGCTTAAGAGTATATTCATATATGCTAAAAGTAAAATTTTACAAACAAGGTCATCATTAACACAGAATTGACAATTGGATTTGCTTCTGATAAGGAGGCATGACGTGGGAACTGGGAAGTGGAAGCAGATCATCGATGCCCTGGTTCCTGAACTGGCTGGTGGACTCATTGGTGGACTCATTGGTATTTGATTGTCATAACTTAAATCCATGTTGCATGTATTCTCTTGTATACGTCAGATATTAGACAGTACAAATGATAGTAATAGTTCCTTCCTTCACTTTTCCCTCATGCTTTCAGTTTCTGTCTTTTTGTTCTACTTGGCAGGGGATTTTTCTTCCAGCTGCTCCTTAGCACTTTAAATTTTGTCCATCATACTTTTAATTCCCAAGATTTCTTTCTTGTTTCCTATTGCTCTGTCAACACAGCAGCCTAAACTTACTTTGTAGCTACAGCATCCTCTCAAATCTCTCTAGGTAAATTCACTGTGATTTTTAAAAGCCTTCGTGTTCCCTGAATTGTTTCTGCTCCCTCTGGGACCAATTGTTGGACTTGTCATCTTGGTTGTCTGTCACGCTATTGTTTTCCTCAGTGGTTGGTGGACTTCAGTTGACAGTACGTGCTTGTGAATGAAGAATTAGCTGATGCATGAGGGAGCTGTTGTGAATAATCATTTTTAGGGAGCAGCTTGCTCAGGGTTAAATCCTGGGATCTTCAAAAGAGTATCGCTGTTCAAGGACAGGAGAGCTCTTCCCTAAGGCCTGTGGTCTAAACCCTCTTCCCCAGGCAGGCATTCCAACCCCAGACTCAAAAGTACAGGTAGTCTCCCATTTCCATCTCATTTATGACCTGTGGCTATTTATCTCTCTTTCTTTTGAGCTTGGCTATATATTTTAAAGTTTGACAAAATTTTTTTGTCAAACATGTATGTGTTTGGTGTGATGATGAGGGTTCTCATATAAACTGAGTAGACTTTCTTGGCTGGAAGCCTACACTGTGACTTCTGAAGTCCTTTTAGAAACATCTCTGGTTAAGAGATATTTAGTCTATCTCCATGCATAAGGAACTTTGGCACACACATTGAGAGAACATATCAGAAAAACTTGTGATCCTTTCGCTGTATGTACCAGAGTTATCTGTTCAGCCAGAAGCTATTTTTCTCTTTTGTTCAAAAGCAGCCTCTTACTGTCTAGAATGTGACTTGTCACCCTCTTATTGGCTCCTGGCTCACAGTGCTATATCTTATTATATGGTTTTATGCCAATAATGTTGAAACTCTAAGCATAGAGAGTTTCTGACCCTCAGCACTGGCTCAGGCTGGGCCCATACTTTGTTCTATGAGCAAACTGAGCATATATGCTGTTGTGCTGCCTATACTCCCCATGTCTAGTGTATTGGGGGCACCCTCGCCACTTGACACAAACACGGCTGTGGCCATTCTCTAATGTCCACTATTCCAGTCCACTCATAGGTCTGTGATCTGGTTTGGTTTCCTGACAAGTATTCCAGGCCTCTCTTACTTGAACTCTGTCTCTTTGGGCATTTGGCCTACATTTTCCAGCTCCTTCCTGGGCTAAATTTTGTACTTTAAATACTCAGCAATTACTATTGAAAACTCATAAGCTTTTATCTTCACTTATTCAGCGATGACCTCCAAATTATTATCTCTAGCTCATCCTATGGGAACTTTTCACTAAGGTACTCAAAAGACCATTAAAATCACTGTGAAGATCCATCCCTTCCCTAGCACTTCTCTCTTCTGGTTCTCTTTTCATGATCATCAAATTTATCCAAGCCAGAAATGTGAGAAGCATCATATACCATCCTTTTCTTTAACCTCCTCATCTAAGCAGTCAGGTCCTACTGAGCATAATTCCTAAGTATTTCTCAATCCAATTCTTTCTTTCCATTCTTACTATCACAGCCCTTGCTGAAACACTGGGATAGAAATCTGACATTATCTCTTCTAGTTTAAAGTCTGAGGAGCTCCTACTGCCTGCAGGTCAATGCTTGGGGTCCCCAGCACAGGGAGGTGTTGACCTAAATGATGACCCAACCCCCTTCCAAAGGTATGTTCACCCGGAAATTATGAATGTGACCTTACTTGGAAAATGGGTCTTAATTAACTTAAGGTTCTTTGAATGAGATTGTTCTGAGTTAGAATGGGTCCTAAATCTCATGACAAGTGGCCTTATAAAAGAATAGAAGGGGAGAAGACATACAGAGAAGGCAGTGTGAAGACAGAGGCAGAGATTGGAGTTGTGTGTCCACAAGCCAAGGAGTGCCAAGGCTTTTGGCAGCCACTAGATGGATTTGAGAGAGGCCTGAACTGGCTTCCCACAGGTCCCCAAAAGGAATTAACCCTGTGAACATCCCAATTCCAGACTATGAGACTTTGAGAGATTCCAGATCACCAGACTGTGAGAGAACATATCTGTTCTTTTAAGCCACCTTAGTGGTAGTTTGTTACAGCAATAGATACTTTGTATTAGCAAACTAATACACTTCTCACATGGCGGACAAGGCCCTTGGGTTCCATTGCTGAACTCCCATGCCTCAGCACTGTTGTGTTATATTTGAATTTAACTGCATGATCCATGGTTTTTCTCAGCACAGACTGCATTTTTGTTGTTTCTGTGATTTTACCCATTTCTTCCCCTCTTCCTGAAACCTATCTGCCTGAGCCCTGCTGAGACCCAGGCCCATCTTTCTGTCTCACATTACTTCAGAGTTTGGCTTGGGGCTTTTCTTCACGAATCTTGCTGTGACTCTCTCAGGTGAGGTGGGGGCCCTCTTTGCTCCCTATGCAGGTTACTTACCTACGTGGAGAAGAAGTATAAGGTACTAGCAGGAACCGTTGTTGATACATCTGTCCTCTTCTCCTCACATTCATATTGGAGCTGATTCTCATTTGAAAGCTAATCTTGAGGTTTCATAAGGCAAATATATTACTTTTTAGCCTTTTAAAACCTACAGGTTGTGTGAGAAGCCAGAAATGAATTCTGAAAAGAAGAAAACTATCAGCCTGCTATGGTTTGAATGTATATGCATCCCTCCAAAATGTGTATGTTGGAACTTAACCCCCAAGGTGATAGAATTAAGAGGTAGCACCCTTTGGAGGTTGTTAGATCATGAGGGCTCTTTCCTCGTGGATAGGGTTCATTCTCTTATGATAGAAGTTTCAGAGAGCTACCTTTCAGCCCTTTCACTCCCTCTGTCATGTTAGGACACCTAGACAGTGCCATCTGTGAGAAAAAGCCTTTCAGACTCTCAACCTGCTGGTTCTCGATCTTTGACTTACCAGCCTCTTGAACTGTTGTAAATAAATTTCTGTTATTTATAAATTACCCAGTCTGTAGTATTTTGTTATGGCAGTTCTTATGAGCCAAGATGCACTGTTTTGTAAATTATTCCTACGGCTGACAAGGGAGAGACCAAGTCTGCATACAGCTGCCACCATTGAAGAAACCTTCAAAAACCTTAGCTTTCAAAGTGAAAAATAAAATAATTGCAGGAGGATCAGGGAAAGATTCAAATATTTGTTTCCCTTTGTCAAGAGGAGAAAGGAGAAAAGGCGGAGTAGGGAGTTAGAGCACTGATTGACATTAGATATTTAATTCCCTCAGATCTTACTTAAATTATGTATCATCTACTTCTATCATGTATGGGCTATTGTACTAATTGAAAATTATGCTTATCTGTCTTATTAAGTTAAGCATCTTTGATGCTATTTAGGATTTCTATAGAAATGCACAGTTGAGAAGAAAAGCATGCTCTCTTTTTTTCAACTCAGTTTGCTACCTGTTTTTGCCCTTTCTTGATGCTATGACAAAACACTATAGGCTGGGTGATTTATAGAGAACAGATTCGTTTGTTTACAGTTCTGGAGACTGAGGAGCCCAAGACAAAACATTGGTGGGTTCAGTGTCTGCTAAAGGCCTGGTCTAGAGAGAAGACCAGGCTTAGTCTTAGAAGCAGAGCTTCTAAGATGAAACTTTCTGCTGCCTCCTCTGGAAAGGATGAACACTGCATCATCACATGGCAGAATAGCAGAAGGGTGAAAGGACTAAAGACTGTGTAAAGCTTCTTTAGGCCCTTAGGGCCTTAATCCCATTCATAACGGATTATCATGACCCAATCATTTCCTAAACGCCTTACCTCTCAAAATTATCACATTTGGGATTAAGTTTCAACATAAAATTTGAAAGGGACGCAAACATTCAAACCATAGCGCCACCCTTATGAAAAGAATGGCCGACTAATAAAGATACTGTGCTCACCTGTGTAAAGAGAAATTAGAAAAAGACAAATTGATTTTAAATATTTTCCTTCTAGATCATACCTGAGTTGTGGCAGATATCATGACGCTCATACTTATAATAGCAAAATTGGAAAATACGGAAAGCAGAACCAAGACGTGTTTTTTCTTTTTTTAGTGGTAGCCATGTGATGGTATACTTTTGGTATGCTGTCATCTGATAATCAAAAACATAAGTATATATATGTCTTAATTCTGGAATTTCTATAATTTAATTGCTGCTTGTGCAAGATTATCTTAAAGCCACGCTTCTGAAACAGGAGTATGTACATTATGAATTCATGAGACCTAAAATTCAACATGGCACTTCTAGGGGCATTAACTTCCTTCATTTATTCATACTACAAATATGTTTTGAAGTAAACAGAATTTCTTAACACATGCTATGTAGAGTGTGAATAAAAAAGAGCGGAGTCAAGAAGAATGCTGAAGTTTGAGGAATAATGACATCATTTCCTGAAATCAGGAAGCTTGCTGAAAGGGAATGCTGAGAATTTAAGGGCTTGTTTTCGCCATTTAGGCATTTTAGTAATGATGTCAAATAGGATGGTGTATATACAAGTCTGAAGTTCAGGATGAAGGCTGGAGATATACATTTGGGATTCTTCACAGAGCTGGTTGTTAAAGCCAGGAGATGGGCTGAACCTATCCATGGATGGTGTGAAAGTAGAGAGTGATGAGGACTAGCTCTGCACCTTCCATAATGTAATGCAAAAGGGAAGGGGATCCAGCCAAGGAAAATAAGGAGTCAGTGATACAGGAGGGAAACCAAGAGAATGAGGTGTCTCAGAAACCGAGTGGCAAAAGTGTCAAATGCTGCTGAGAGGTTAAGTTGAGGCCTCTCAACTTTATTTGGCCAGGTAGAAATTAATGGTAATATTGGCAGAGGAAATTTCAGTGGAGTGCTAAAATAAAAGCCTGATTGGAATGGATTTAAGATAATCTCTGAAGAGAACTAATGGAGACAAGCAATATAGACAACTTTTTGAAGAATTTACTATAAAAAGAACTGAGAAATGAAGCTGAGATGGAACAGAATGTGGGGTTAAAGAGCATAATGCAATATGTTTGTATGCTGATAGAAATTTTAACACTACTTTAAATTAAAAGAAAAAATTAGACGAACACCTTGAACCATTAAAGAAAAAATTCCAAAGAAATTCAAAGTGTTACTCTTGCCCTGGGTTCTTGTAATTTCCCAAGATAAAAATCAAGAGAGATCACCAAACATAGCAGAAAAGGAAAGTTTATTTCAGGTTATGCACAAAAGATCCAGCACTGAGAAAAAGAAATGGTCTACTCCCAGAGGCTAGAATGTGGGTTAGTTTTATAGGGTGTTTGTACAGGGAAGGGTTATGCCAGGGCATGTGTAGGGTTTTTTTTTTTCCTAGTACTTGCATAGTGGCTCAACACGTTTCTTTGTACGTCGACTGCAGCATTACCATTTTAAATCTCCATCCCTGGGCATGATATTTAGCACTCAAATGAGGAAGGGGTAACTACAGTTTGGAGTTTAAGCCTCACTGCATATGCACCTGTGAAGCTCAGGGAAGATCCCTGGCTCCATGAAACATGCCAAAGATTGGAAACTTAACAGACATAAAATTAAATGTAATGTATGATCCTGAACTGAATCCTGCATCAAAAATACTTCAAAAAATGACAGTAGGAAAACTTGACTATGAACTATAGACAATAGTTCTGCATCAAGGTTAACATTCCTGATTTTAATAATTATATGATGGTTATGTGTCTCAGTTCTTAGAATACTCCCACTGAAATATTAAAGAGGCATGATGTCTCTAGCTTTCTTTCAAATGATTTAGAGAAACATTTTAACAATAATGTATAAAAATAAAAATATGTAGGGATTAATATAATGATGTCATTTAAATTATACTTAAATACATATGTATATAATTATATGTATATAATTATATTTCAGTTTTTATATATGATATACAATATATAACACATATTAATAAATAATAGAATAATTATATACATATATACAAAGAGAGAATAATGAAGCATATGTGACCGAATATTCCTAATTGATGAATCTGGGTGAAGACTACCGAGGACTTGTAAGTTTTCTGTTTGAATTATTTCAAAATTAAATGTTAAACAAAGGAAATATAGCAGAATATTGTACTTATAAAACCGTATATCAAATACACAAATCATGAAGAGGAAGATTCATAAATTTGATTATATACAAAATTTTTAAAAGCAAAATAAAAGATTATAAACAAAAAGCAAAGACAAATCACATATTAAGGGACAGTCACAAAACTTGTAAGTAGTCAAGATGGAAGGCTATTAAACATCCCAACAAATCAGCAAGAGAAAACAAACCGGCTTAAGAATATAACAGGCAACTCAGAGAAGAGGAAAGTTTAATAGCTACTAAATATGCATCATATTTAGTGTATACTGAAGAATATACTAGCAAGGACATTGAGCAGTGTGAACCCTCGAACAGAGCTGGTGATTGTTTAGTTACTACTACTTTTTAACAAATTTTACTTTAATTTCTGGGACACATGTGCAGAACGTGCAGGTTTGTTACTTAAATATACATGTGCCATGTGGTTTGCTGCACCTATCAACACATCATTTAAGTTTAAGCCCCACATGCATTATTAGGTATTTGTCCTAATGCTCTCCCTCCCATTGCCCCTACTCCCAACAGGCCCTGGTGTGTAATATTTCCTTCCTTGTGTCTATGTGTTCTCATTGTTCAACTCTCACTTGAGTGAGGACATGTGGTGTTTTGTTTTCTGTTCCTGTGTTAGTTTGCTGAGAATGATAGCTTCCAGCTTCATCCGTGTCCCTAATTTGTTACTACAACTTTTAAAGAGCAATTGGGCAGTGTCTTCTAAAGACTGAAGATGCACAACCCCTACAAATCCATTATCATGTTCTTGTGTTACACCCTAGACAAATTTTCACATAGTACGTGAACAAAATGTACAAAGTTTCTTGCGGTACCTTTTACACTAGCAAAATAACAAAAGCAACAAAGGCCCATAAAAGGAGAATGGATAAGTAATTGTGGTTAAGGTTACACAATGGGATACCATACTTTTATTAAAATGAACAAACAACAGTTACAAGTACCAATATAGTTTTCTCTCAAATTCATAAGTGAAAAAAGAAGCCAATTGCAGGATGATATCATTTATACAAATTTTAAAACATTCAATCAATTCTAGGTATTGTTCATAGATATTGCTATGAGTTGAATTGTGTCCTCCCAAAAGATTTGCTGAAATCCTGACTTCCTGTCCTGAGAATGTGACCTTCTTTGGAAATAGTATTGTTTCAGATATAATTAGTTAAGATGAGATCATTAGAGTGGGTCCTAACTCAATATGCCTGGTGTCCTTATACAAAGAAAAGACAGAAAAACACAGGGAGAATGCCACCTGATAGTGGAGGCAGAAACTGGCGATAAGCTATTACAAGCCAAGAAACATTGGAGGCTACCCGAGACAGAAAGGGGTAAGAAAAGATCCTCCCCTAGATCCTTCAGAGGGAGCATGCTTCTGCCAATACCTTGACTTCAAACTTTCACACAGGTGCACAAGCAAAATGCACAAATTCACACTATTTTTTTAAATTGAATTTTAGGTTTTGGGGTATATGTGAAGATACCTATGCAAGATAGTTACATAGGTACACAAGTGGCAGTGTGATTTGCTGTTTTCCTCCCCTTCACCCACATCTGGCATTTCTCCCCATGCTATCCCTCCCCAGCTCCCCCCGCTGCTGTCCCTTCCCTATTCCCCACAATAGACCCCAGTGTGTAGTGCTCCCCTCCCTGTGTCCATGTGTTCTCATTGTTCATCACCCGCCTATGAGTGAGAATATGCGGTATTCATTTTCTGTTCTTGTGTCAGTTTGCTGAGAATGATGTTCTCCAGATTCTTCCATGTCCCTTTCAATCAAAAATGAACTCATCCATGTCCCATTCAATCAAAAATGAACTCACTGTTTTTGATTGCAGCATAATATTCCATGGTGTATATGTGCCACATTTTCCCAGTCCAGTCTATCATGGATGAGCATTTGGGTTGGTTCCAGGTCTTTGCTATTATAAACAGTGGTGCAATGAACATTCGTGTGCATGTGTCCTTATAGTAGAATGATTTATAGTCCTTTGGATATATACCCAGTAATGGGATTGCTGGGTCAAATGGAATTTCTATTTTTAGGTCCTTGAGGAATCGCCACACTGTCTTCCAAAATGGTTGAAC
>JAPYYA010004421.1:0-11810 GCA_028533165.1 Leontopithecus rosalia | reverse complement strand
TTCATTCCTTTTTGCGCTTTTTTCTCTAATCTTGGCTTCTCGTTTTATTTCATTGAGTTGATCTTCGACTTCTGATATCCTTTCTTCTGCTTGGTCAATTCGGCTGTTGAAACTTGTGCATGCTTCACGAAGTTCTCGTGTTGTGTTTTTCAGTTCCTTCAGTTCATTCATATTCCTCTCTAAGTTGTCCATTCTTGTTATCATTTCCTCGAATCTTTTTTCAAGGTTCTTAGTTTCTTTGCACTGATTTAGAACATGTTCTTTTAGCTCACGGAAGTTTCTCATTACCCACCTTGTGAAATCTGATTCCGTCATTTCGTCACTCTCATTCTCCGAGCCGCTTTGTTCCCTTGCTGGTGAGGAGTTTTGGTCTTTCGTAGTCGGTGAGGTGTTTTCCTCCTTTTTCCACTGGTTTCTTCCCATCTTTGTTGATTTACCCGCCTGTTGTCTGAGTAGTTGCTGATTTTTCGATTGGGTCTCTGAGTAGAGGCCCAGATTGTTAATGATGAAATATTTCTGTTTCTTAGTTTTCCTTCTAATAGTCTAGCTCCTCTGCTGTAAGACTGCTGAGGTGCACTCTGGGCCCTGCTTGCCTGGGGTACACCTGTAGCAGCTGCGGAACAGTGAGGGATGGTACCAGTTTCTTCTTCTATCTTTGTCCCAGAATGATGCCCGCCAAATGTCAGTCTGATCAGTCCTTTTTGATGTGATTCTTTGGGTATACGGGGGTCAGGGAGCTGCTTAAGGAGACGGTCTGTACTTTATAGGAGCACAGGTGCTGATCTGTGAGCTCCATTGTTCATTCAGTGTTGCTTGGCGAATGAATACATTTAAGTCTGTTATGGCAGAACTCATGAAACCGGTTTTTTTCCTCAGATGCTCTGTCTCGGGGAGTTAGGGCTTTATTTGTGAGTATTTGTTGCGCTGTCCTGCCCAGCAAGGAGGCAGTCTAGTCACTGTTTGGCTGCCGAGGCTCCACCCTGGTGGCGTGAGGTCTGCCCTTTTGCTGTGGGCTCCATCCTGTTGTTTTGGGCTCTGCCCTGCTGACGTAGGCTCCGCCCTGCTGATGTGGGCTCTGCGCTGTTGGTGGAGTCTCTCTGTTATGGCGGGTTGCCTCGGCAATGGCTGACTGCATCAGCAGTGGGCCTTTACCTCAGTAGGGGCGGAAACTCTCGGCAATGGCGGACGTCCCTTCTCCACCGAGCTGCACAGCCGTGGGTTCAGCTGTGCCCGGTGGAACTCTCAACTCCGAGCGCTCCGAATCGCCGTATTGCTTGTCCCCTCTGTGTGTTGACTGAGAGCTGCAATTGTGAGTTGCTTCTAGAACGCCATCTTCCCCTCTTCCCAATCGAGAGGGTCCTTAAGGTTAACATCAACAGAGATAGTGAGAAGGACTAATGCCAAGAAAAAGACTTCCGAAGAATTACTTCAAGGTAAAATTGAGCCAGAGGCTATGTCATAATATAAAGATATGAGCATGCATCAGCACGCAGAGGCTTCACTATTAGAATCTGTTCTTGAGAAGTCTGGTGTGAGGCTGACAAGGTAGGACAGTAGCAAAGGTAGCAATGGTAAACCAGTGATCTTTCTTTTTTAGGATACCATATATTTGTCCACTGAAGTAAAGATAATGACATGCATTGACTGTCTAAAGCAACACTTTCTCTCTCACTAGGGATGGAAGGTAGTTGGGTCTAGTTGCTTGTTTTGTTTTTGTTTTTTAATTTACATCACCAGTGTTTTCACATGATTATAAACTTTTAATAAAATTTGTGATAAAAAGCATATAACATGAAATTTATCAACTTAACCACTTTAAGTGTTCTATTCAGTAATGTTATGTGTAAGCATTTGCTTTGTTGTGAAACAGATCTCCTGAACATCTTCATTTTGCAAAACTGAAACCCTGTATCTTTTAAGCAACTCTTTTCCATTTTCTGCTAGTCCCTGGCAAGTGTTGTTATACTTCCTGTTTCTATAAACTTGGCTCCTCTAGATACCTCATATTAGTAGAATAATACAGTATTTTTTACTTTTGTGTCTGGCTCACTACACTTAGCATAATGCTCTCAAGTTTCATCCATGTTGTATCATGTGACAGGATTTCCTTCCTTTTTCAGGAATGGTATGTATATATATATATATATATATATATATATATATATGTGTGTGTGTGTGTGTGTGTGTGTGTGTGTGTGTGTATATTGTATGTATATAACAATTTCATTTATCCATTCATTCGTCAGTGGATACCTGCTTCTGCCTTTTGGCTATTGTGAGTCATGCTTCTGTGAACATGGGTGTGCAAATATGTCTTCAAGACCCTGCTTTTCCATTCTTTTGGATGTATACCCAGAAATGGGATTGCTGAATCATACGGTAGTTCTACTTTTAATTTTTTGAGTAACCTCCATGCTGTTTTTCATAATAGTTGCATTATTTTATAATCGTACCAACAGTGCCCGAGGTTTCTAGTTTCTTCATGTCTTTGCCAACAATTGTTTTCTGGTTTGCTTGTTTTGTAGTAGCCACCCTAATGGGTGTGAGGTAATATCTCATTGTGGTTTTGTATTTTCTTTGAGGATTAGTGTTGAACATTTATTCATATGCTTATTGGCAATTTGTATATCATATTTGGAGAAATGTCTATTCCAGTCCTTTGCTCATTTTAAATTGGGTTATTTGTTTTTTGTTTTTGAGTTGAAGATATTTTTATATTCTGGATATTCACTCTTTGTCAGACACCCAACTTGCAAATATTTTCTTTTCTTCTATAGGCTGCCTTTTCATTTTGTTTACTGTGATGCACTAAACTTTTAACTTTGATGTAGTTGCCTTTGTCTGTTTTTGCTTTTGTGGCATGAGGTTTTGGTGTCATTTCCAAGAAGTCATTGATAAATCCAGTTTCATGAAGTTTCCCCCCTGTGTTTACTTCTAGGAATTTTATAGTTTCGAGTCTTATATTTAGATCCTTAGTTCATTTTGAATTAATTTTTGTGAATGGTGTATATGATCCACCTTCATTCTTTTCCGTGTGGATATCTAGTTTTCCCAGCACCATTTGTTGAAGAGACTGTTCTTTTCCCATTGAGTGGTCTTGGCACTCTTGTGAAAGATCATTTTACCATATACATAAGGACTTCAAAGTATCTGAAAGGTATACATTGAGAGAGTCTTTCTTTCACCTTCGTTCCTCATTTATCTCCTCCATAAAGATAATTACTGATACTAGTTTCGCAGTTTTGTTTTGTTTTCTTGCATGGAAAGATTAAGTAATCCATTTACATGGTTCGTGTAACAGACTATCCACTGAAAAAATGTATTCCCACATCTGTCCAACTTCCTTTTTAAGCTGAGACTATTTCCTAAAGCTTTTTTCGTATTATGAGCTTCCTTGTTCATTTTTACAAATGCAGAATATTCCATTGTATGGAATATTCATTGTATGTCTACTGATGAACTCTTTTTATAATTATTAAAAGCAGTGCTACAGTGAATAACTCAGAGTGTGTCATTTCATGAGTGGTCAAGTATATTTGTAGGATGAGATTTCAAAATTGCTCTCTGTAGAGCATGTGCTAATTTATACTCCCACCAGCAATGTGAAATAGCATACTGTTTCATAATAGGGTTGTTGCTTTTTTTTTTTTAAACTTTGATCTTAGTGGTTTTGTTACTTGAGACCATAGAAGAAATGTTCATGTTATATTATTTTTCTTAGTACTAGTGGTAATACAAGAGCATTTAATGTCATGAACTAAGCACCAGAGAAACTAATAGTAATTTGCATCAAGAACATGTAAAATAACAGGTGAGCTGCACTAGCCTTTTTGCCTTTCTTCTTATAGAATTTTTTCATGCATGCCTTAGAGTGACTTTGTCAGTCATCTAGTCCTTTCTGACTGCATGAAGTGTTGGGTCCTTAGGAAATGTGTTAAGTAACAATCTCATTAAATTGCCTATCAGTTAATGCTGTATAATACTTGAAGAAATATACAGTTAATATAAATAGAAGAAAGGCAGGCCTTAAAATAAACTAATTTACTCCAGATGTTGCCAAATAGTGCCTCTCATATTTAGTAATGCTCCATATCTATTAACCACATCCTTTCCAAAGAAAGCTCATAAGAGTGTAAACATTAGATAACAATACTGAAAGTTTTTTTTAAGGAGGAGGGATTGTTCCAATAGAAAATAGCAAGTATTTGAGAATTGGAAATCTTTAAAAGCATTTATATGTTCACAATGAAAGTTACTTTTAATTTGAACATTTCCTCTTTACTTTTCCTTAAGGCTATTTTTTTGTTGTTGTTTCTTTCTTCCTTTTTTTTTTCCTGGTAATTGGTGAGAGGGTAGTGTTGGTTTGAGTGACAGCTATGTTATGGTTTTGCCAATACAGTAAATAGTTGACTATTTCCTTTGCCCACTCAACCTTCTTTGATACACTTGGAATGAATACACAATGAATTTAGATCCCAGACTTGGTTTGGATAGAGTTTACTAATGCCCTTCTACATTTATGTAAGTGCTGACTTTCAAAAAATCACCAAGTTGGTTTTTTAGCAAGTTCATTTTTTCTGATCAGTGAAGCAGAGACTATGAGAACAGGTAGTCACAGTATGGGAAAAGTTACTTTCTCTCAGTTATGTTTGTTACCACTGGAGAGTTCTTTCGCCTCATGAAAAGCATAAGGAAGCCAGCAATCTCTTGCTTTGATTCAGATTTAAAATGTACAGAAGAAGCTTAACTCAAAATCACGGTAGATGTAAATTTGGAGGTGAAAATATTTTTATAATGGGTAGAAAAAGGTTTATGTTAGCTTCTTTTTTGTTCATTGGCTACTGTGTTTTCTGTTTGAATTTCCAAGTTGGTATACATAAGTATTTTTAAATTTATATGCTGTTTGCCAGATTTTCATTAAAATGTATTTATTTTTCAATATTTTAGGACTCTTTTGTATTTTTTTTTTTTGAGACAGGGTCTCACTCTGTTGCTCAGGCAGGAAGTATAGTGACACAGCCATGGCTCACTGCAGACTTAACCTCCTGGGCACAGGTAATCCTCCCACCTCAGTCACCCAAGTAGCTGGGACTATAGACACGCACCACCATGCTCAGCTAATTTTTTGTAGAGATGGTGTTTTGCTGTGTTGCCCAGGCTAGTTTTGAACTTTTGGACTCAAGTGATCTATACCCCTCAGCCTTCCAAGTTGCTGGGTTTGTAGATGTGCGCCATTGCACCCAGCCTACTTTGGAACTCTTAATATAAAGAATCTTTTTTTTTCTTTTAAATACGTTCAGTCTTTAAAAAACAAATTCAACTATTGAAAAAGTTCTTCCTTTTTTCCTAGTGTATAAAGAAAACTTTCTTGGTGTATAATTTTTTTTATGTATAAACTTCTGGTAAAGTCAGGATTTAGCAGGATTATATTGTATTTATAGAAAGTACTTTTGCAATTAATCATGATGGCTTTTTAATATCTATAATCCAGCTGGGAGCAGTGGCTCATGCCAGCTGAGCCTGGCAGTTAACCTGAGGTCAAGAGTTCAAGACCAGCCTTGCCAACATAGTGAAACCTCCTCTCTATTAAAAATACAAAAATTAGCCGGGTGAGGTGGCAGGCACCTGTAATCCCAGCTACTCAGAAGGATGAGTCAGGAGAATTGCTTGAACCCAGAGGGTGGAGTTTGTGGTGAGCCTAGATTGCACACCACTGCACTCCAACTTGGGTGACGGAGTGAGAGAGTGTCTCAAAAAAAAAAAAAATCTGTAATCCTAAATTCTGTAAAACATTCTTTCATACTAGGTTTCGAAGTACCATTGTACTATAAGGGTATCTCTTCAAAGTGGATATTTAAGTTTAACATTTAGTTTGCATTTAAAAAAAAATACCAACATGGCTTTTTTTCCTAGTTTGACTTTTGATCAATTACAAATTCAATCACAAGTTTGTCATTCATATTATTCTTTGTTAATGCATTCTTTTTTAACTACTAGACTTTATTTTTAAAGGAGTTTTAGATTACAGAAGTATAGTTCTGTGTACCCCCTTACTCTTGTCTGCCTCACCCACAGTTTCCCCTGTTGGCATCTTACCTTACTTAGTATGGCATGTTTTTTACAACTGATGAGCTAATATTGATATGTTACTATTAACTAGAATCTGTCCTTTATAGTAAGGTTCACTCTTTGTGTTGTATATACTATAGGTTTTGACAAATATATGATGACATTTATCCACCATTATAGAATAGTTTCATTTCCCCAAAACACGCCTGTTCATCTCTCCCTTTCTTTCTGCAGCAGACCCCTGATAGCAGTGGTCTTTTTACTGTTTGCATAATTTTGCCTTTTTCAGATGTCATGTAGTTGGAATCGTATAGATGTCATGTAGTTGGAATCGTATAGATGTCGTCTTTTCAGATTGACTTTCTTCACTTAGCAATGTGCATTTAAGGTTTTTCCACATATTTTCACGATTTAACAATTCATTTCTTTTAATCACAGAATACTATTCCATTGTATGTTTGTACCACAGTTTATCATTTCACCAATTGAAGGACATCTTGGTTGCCTCAAGGTTTTAGCAATTATAAATAAAGCTGCTTGAGCTTAAAACCTAGGTGATAGGTTGATAGGTGCAGCAAACCACCTTGGCACACATTTCCCTGTGCAACAAACCTGCACGTGTATCCTGGAACTTAAAAAAAAAAGTTGGAAAAATACAAAAATAGAAATAAAAAATAAAGCTGCTATAAATATTTGTATGCAGGTTTTTGTGTGGCCATAGGTTTTCAGTTTATTTGAGTAAATACCAAGGATGCTGAATTTTATAGTAAGACTATATTTGATTTTGGAAGAAACTGCCAAACTGATTTCCCACCAGCAGTGAACGAGAGTTCCTGCCATTTCACATTCTTGTCAGCATTGATGTTGTCATTGTTTTGGAATTCAGCTTTTCCAATAGATATGTAAATGGTGTCTCATTGATGTTTTAGAATGCAGTTCTTTAATGACATATAATATTGAGCATCTTTCCCTATATTTATTTGCCATCTATATATGTCTTCTTTGGTGAAGTATCCATTGAGATCTTTTTACTCATTATTTAGTTGATTTGTTTATTTTCTTACTGTTGAGCTTTAAGTGTTCTTTTTATATTTTAGATAACAGTCCTTTATCCGATATGTGTTTTGCAAAGATTTTCCCCCAATCTGTGGCTTTTCTTTTAATTTTTTAAGAGTGTCCTTTGCAAAGCAGAAGTTACTAATTTTAATGAAATCCAACTCATCCATTTTATTTTCACGGATAATACTTTTGATGTTGTATCTAAAAAGTCATCACCATACCCAAGGTTAGTTAAATTTTCTCCTGTGTTATCTTCTAGATGCTAAGTTTTGTGTTTTACATTTAAGTCTCTGATCCATTTTGAGTTAATTTTTGTGAGCAGACTACACAGTAGTCTGTGTAGATTTTTTTGCATATGGATGTTCAGTTGTTGCAACATCATTTGTTGAAAAGACTGTTCTTTCTCTATTGAATTGCCTTGGCTTCTTTGTCAGAGATCAGTTGACTGTGTTTTTGTGGGGTCTACTGCTGGGCTCTCTATTCTGTTGCACTGATGTACAGTTATCCCTTGGTATGTACATCCATGGGATATTGGTTCTAGGAACTCCAACAGGTACCAAAATCCACAGGTTCTCCAGTCCCTTATATAAAATGGTATAGTATTTGCAGACAACCTACATACATCCTCCCATATACTTTATTTTTATTGTACTTTAGGTTCTGGGGTACATGTGCAGATCATGCAGGATTGTTGGATAGGTACATACATGGCAAGGTGGTTTGCTGCCTTCCTCCCCCATCACCTGTATCTGGTATTTCTCCCCACGTTATCCCTCCCCACCCTTCCTACCCCCTGCTGTCCCTCCCTAGTCCCCCCCTCAACTGACCACAGTGTGTGATGTTCCCTTCCCTGTGTCCACGTGTTCTAATTGTTCGACACCTGCCTATGAGTGATACCATGCGGTGTTTGATTTTCTGTTCTTGTCTCAGTTTGCTGAGAATGATGGTTTCCAGATTCATCCATATCCCTATGAAGGACATGAACTGATTATTTTTTATGGCTACATAGTATTCCATGGTATATATGTGCCACATTTTCTTTATCCAGTCTCTTGTTGATGGACATTTGGGTTGGTTCCAAGTCTTTGCTATTGTAAACAGTGCTGCAGTGAATATATGTGTGCACATGTCTTTATAATAGAATAATTTATGATTCATTGGGTATATACCCATTAATAGGATTGCTGGGTCAAATGGTATTTCTATTTCTAGGTCTTTGAGGAATCTACACCGTCTTCCACAATGGTTGCACTAATTTGCATTCCTACCAACAGTGTAAAAGTGTTCCTATTTCTTCACATCCTCTCCAGCATCTGTTGTCTCCAGATTTTTTTAATGATTGACAATCTTACTGATGTGAGATGGTATCTCAATGTGGTTTTGATTTGTGTTTCTCTAATGACCAGTGATCATGAGCATTTTTTCATGTGTGTTGGCCTCAGGTTTGTCTTCTTTTGTAAAGTGTCTGTTCATATCCCTCGCCTACTTTTGAATAGGCTCGTTTGTTTTTTTCATGTAAATCTGTTTTAGTTCCTTGTAGATTCTGAATATTAGCCCTTTGTCAGATGGGTAGATTGCACAAATTTTTTCCCATTCTGTTGGTTGCCGGTTCACTCTAATGATTGTTTCCTTTGCTGTAAAGAAGCTCTGGAGTTTAATTAGATCCCATTTGTCTATTTTCGCTTTCGTTGCCATTGCTTTTGGTGTTTTAGCCATGAAGTCCTTGCCAATGCCTATATCCTGAATGGTTTTGCCTAGGTTTTCTTATAGGAATATTATGGTGTTAGGTCTTATTTAGATCTTTAACCCATCTGGAGTTAATCTTAGTGTAAGGTGTCAGGAAGGGGTCCTGTTTCTGCTTTCTACACATGGCTAGCCAGTTTTTCAATACCATTTATTAAACAGGGAATCCTTTCCCCATTGCTTGTTTTTGTCAGGTTTGTCAAAGATCAGATGATTGTAGATGTGTGGTGTTGCTTCTGAGGCCTCTGTTCTGTTCCATTGTTCTATGTCTCTGTTTTGCTACCCGTAACATGCTGTTTTGATTACTGTGGCCTTGTAGTATAGTTTGAAGTCAGGCAGCATGATGCCTCCAGCTTTTTTATTTTTGCTTAAGATTGTTTTGGCTATATGGGCTCTCTTTTGGTTCCATATGCAGTTTGAAATGGTTTATTCCAGTTCTGTGAAGAAGGTCATTGGTAGCTTGATGGGGATAGCATTGAATCTATAAATTACTTTGGGCAGTATGGCCATTTTCACAAAGTTGAGTCTTCCCAACCGTAAGCATGGAATGTTTTTCCATCTGCTTGTGTCCTCTCTTATTTCATTGAGCAGGGTTTGTAGTTCTCCTTGAAGAGGTCCTTTACATGCTTTGTTAGTTGTATTCCTAGGTATTTTATTCTCTTTGTAGCAATTGTGAATGGCAGTTCACTTTTCATTTGGCTCTTTGTCTGTTACTGGTGTATAGAAATGCTTTGATTTCTGCACATTGATTTTGTATCCTGAGACTTTGCTGAATTTGCTCATCAGTTTCAGGAGATTTTGGGCTGAGACAATAGGGTCTTCTGAATATACAATCATGTCATCTGCAAATATAGACAATTTGCCTTCCTCCTTTCCTAATTGAATACCCTTTATTTCTTTTTCTTGCCTGATTGCTCTGGCCAGAACTTCCAATACTGTATTGAATAGGAGTGGTGAGAGAGGACATCCTTGTCTAGTGCCAGATTTCAAAGGGAATGCTTCCAGTTTTTGCCTGTTCAGTATGATATTGGCTGTGGGTTTGTCATAAATAGCTTTTACTATTTGGTGATATGTTCCATCGATACCTAGTTTATTGAGGGTTTTTAGCATAAAGGGCTGTTGAATTTTGTCAAAGACCTTCTCTGCATCTGTTGAGATAATCATATGGTTTTTGTTTTTGGTTCTGTTTATGTGATGAATTATGTGTATAGACTTGCATATGTTGAACAGCCTTGCATCCCCAGGATGAAGCCTACTTGGTCATGATGAATAAGCTTTTTGATTTGCTCTTGCATTCTGTTTGCCAGTATATTATTGAAGATTTTCACATCAGTGTTAATCACAGATATTGGCCTAAAGTTTTCTTTTTCAGTTGTCTCTCTCCCCAGTTTTGGTATTAGGATGATGTTGGTCTCATAAAATGATTTGGGAAGGATTCCCTCTTTTTGTGTTGTCGGAGTAGTTTCAGAAGGAATGGTACCAGCTCCTCTTTGTACATTTGGTAGAATTCGGCTGTAAACCTGTCTGGACCTGGGCATTTTTTAGTTGGTAGGCTTTTAATTGCTACCTCCACTTCAGCCCTTGTTATTGGTCTATTCCAGGTTTCAGCTTCTTCCTGGTTTAGTCTTGGGAGAGTGCAAGTGTCCAGGAATTTATCCATTTCTTCCAGATTTATTGGTTTGTGTGCATATAGTTGTTTGTAGTAATCTCTGATGGTAGTTTGTATTTCTGTGAAATCGGTGGTAATGTCTCCTTTATCGTTTTTTATTGCATCTATTTGATTCTTCTCTCTTTTCTTTTTTATTAGTCTGGCTACCAGTCTATCTATTTTGTTGATTTTTCCAAAAAAGCAGCTTCTCAATTTGTTGATTTTTTTTGAAGGTCTTTTTTTATGTCTCTATCTCCTTCAGTTCTGCTCTGATCTTAGTTATTTCTTGTCTTCTGCTAGCTTTTGAATTTTTTTTTTATCTTGCTCCTCTAGCTCCTTCAATTTTGATGATAGGATATTGATTTTAGACCTTTCCTTGCTCCTCATGTGGGCATTTATTGCTGTGAATTTCCCTCTAGATACTGCTTTAAATGTGTCCCAGAGATTCTGGTATGTTGTGTCTTTGTTCTCGTTGGTTTCGAAGATCATTAATTATTTCTGCCTTCATTTCATTGTTTATCCAGTTGACATTCAGGAGCCAGTTGTTCATTTTCCATGAAGTTGCGCAGTTTTGAGTTTGTTTCTTAATCCTGAGTTCTAATTTGATTGCACTGTGGTCTGAGAGACTCTTTGTTATGATTTCCGTTCTTTTGCATTTGCTGAGGAATGATTTACTTCCAGTTGTGTGGTCGATTTTAGAGTAGGTATAATGTGGTGCTGAGAAGAATGTATATTCTATGGATTTGGGGTTAAGAGCTCTGTAAATGTCTGTTAAGTTTGCTTGGTCCAGCTCTGCATTCAAGTCCTGGATTTCCTTGTTGAATTTCTGTCTCATTGATCTGTCCAATATTGACAGAGGAATGTTAAAGTCTCCCACTGTTATTGTGTGGGAGTCTAAGTCTCTGGTAGGTTGTTAAGGACTTGCTTTATGTATCTCGGTGCTCCTGCATTGGGTGCATATATATTTAGGATAGTTAGTTCTTCTTGTTGCATTGATCCTTTTATCATTATGTAATATCCTTCTTTGTCCCTTTTGATCTTTGTTGGTTTAAAGTTCATTTTATCAGAGACTAGGATTGTCACCCCTGCTTTTTTCTGCTCTTCATTTACTTGGTAAATCTTCTTCCATCCCTTTATTTTGAATCTATTTGTGTCTTTGCATGTGAGATGGGTCTCCTGAATACAGCACACTGTTAGTTCTTGGCTTTTTATCCAGTTGGCCGGTCTGTGTCTTTTGATTGGGGCATTAAGCCCATTTACATCTATTTATTTATTTATTTATTTATTTATT
>JAPYYA010004420.1:0-11813 GCA_028533165.1 Leontopithecus rosalia | reverse complement strand
CCATTACTAGGTATATATCTAAAGGACTATAAATCGTTCTACTATAAGGACACATGCACATGAATGTTCATTGCAGCACTGTTTACAATAGCAAAGACCTGGAATCAACCCAAATGCCCATCGATGATAGACTAGACTGGGAAAATGTGGCACATATACACCATGGAATATTATGCAGCAATAAAAAATGATGAGTTCGTGTCCTTTGTAGGGACATGGATGAATCTGGAGAACATCATTCTCAGCAAATTGACACAAGAACAGAAAAGGAAACACCGTTTATACTCACTCATAAGCAGGTGATGAACAATGAGAACACATGGACACAGGGAAGGGAGTACCACACACTGAGGTCTATTGGGGTAATAGGGGAGGGACAGCAGGCGGGGGAGCGGGGGAGGGATGGCATGGGGAGAAATGCCAAATATGGGTGAAGGGGCAGAAGGCAGCAAAACACACTGCCACGTGTGTACCTATGCAACTATCTTGCATGTTCTGCACATGTACCCCAAAACCTAAAATGCAATAAAAAGAGAAACGAGCAAAGTTGGAGGCATCACATTACCTGACTTCAAAATATATTACAAGGCTATTGCTACCAAAATAGCATGGTGTTGTATGAAAACAGACACATAGATCAATGGAACAGGATAGAGAAAAACGAAATCAATATATCAAAGGGATACCTGCACTTATATGTTCATTGCAGCACTATTCACAATAACAAAGATCAACCTAAGTGTCTATCAATGAATGAATGGATAAAAAAGTGGTGCACATATACATGTACACACACACACACACTATGGAATACTATTTAGCCATGACAAATAATGAAATCATATCATTGACAGCACCATAGATGGAACTGGAGGTCATTATTTTAAGTGAAACAAGCCAGGCACAAAAATACAAATATACAAATACAAAAATATAAAAGCAAAAAACACTAATATTTCTTGTTCTCACTCATAAGTGGGTGCTACAAATATGTACATAGGGACATACTGAGTGGAATGATGGACAATGGAGACTCAGAAGAGGTGAGGGTCAGGGGTAGAAGGGGAATGAATGATGATAAATTGCCTAATTGGTACAATGTATATTATTCACTTGGTAGATACCCTAAAAATTCGAACTTGACCACTACATAATGTATTCATGTAACAAAATTGTACTTGCTTCCCATAAAGTTACACAAATAAAAAATAAAGGTTTTTCCATATGTTCTTCAGCACTTCTATGTGGCCTAATTTGTATGAGTTCTTCTCATTTCCCTTTCTGAAGATTCTTCCAAGGTTGTCTCTTGAGCAACTTCTTAGCTTTTTTTTTTCTTTTGTTGCAGAGGAAGTAGTTTCTGGGTCCCATCCTGAAGGAGGATACTTTCATACAGGGTAACCCCATGAATGAAACCCTTTCATTCAGGGTCCTCTCCTGCTCATAGTTCTGGAGGTGGTGGTGATAGTTGGGATAGTACAATAATGAACATCAGAATTAATTAATGCTCCTTATTGTCCACAGAATTCAGATGAGCCTCCCTTAAGTCTTCAGAGCAAAACCTGCATAATGTCTGTTCAAGCCTTTCTGTTTGGTTAATGTGATCTGGATACTTTAATTTTAAGCTTTTGGTCCAAAGATGTCACTCAAAATAGGAGTACTACAAGGAACAGACTATGTTACTGTGATTAGTTTTTAAAATATATTAACTTTCTGCTCATAAAATGTTAACATCCTCTTTATAAACATTCTAATATTACAGGATTATAAAACTTAGATTGTTAAGAGTTTATTCTACCAATATCATAAAAAAGACCAGAAAAGGATGGCTTCTGTTACCACTATTAAGCTATACTGCTGATATAGTGGTCTCAATCAGTGAAAAAGAAAAAGTTAGAATTTAAAGACATAAACGTTAGAAATGATGAAATTGTCCACCTAGAAAATCCAAGAAAATCATGTGAAAAAATTTAAAGTTTATGAAGACTTTACCAAAGTAGCCAGATAAAAGATACATATAGAAATATTAATATTTTTCTTATATTAGAAAAATGTAGTTTGGAATATGTTTCAATTGATCATGGTAAGAAAGTCTAAAAACTGCTTAGAAATATGAGAAAAAAATGAGTAAGATTTATATGAAGAAACTGTAGCAGAACACAAAATGAAGACCTAAATAAATGGAGATATTATGTTCCTATAAATATTTTAAAACATTAATTCTTCTCAAATTAATAAAATTCAATGCACCTCTAATAAGACCCCAGGGGAAATTTTAATGAAACTTGTAAAAGTTTTCCCAAAATTCACCTAGAGGAGTAAATGGTTAAGAACAGATAAAATAATTTTGAAAAAAATTAGAATAATTTCAGGAAACTTTTCTAACCTAATCAAATTACATAATAGTCAAAAACAATAAGATAATGTCACAGAGAAAAACAAATCAATGGACCACAATAAAGGATTTTATAGATCCGTATTTATATATACATATATATAGATAGCTATAAATATGCAGTAATTTATCTGCAACTTAATATATAGTAAAATTTATTTAATAGCATCAGGGCAAGAATGGGATATTAATGCTTTTTGTGACAGCTGGTTGAACACTTGGAAAATATAAGGCTAGATTTCTATCTAACCCACACATAGGAGTAAAACCCAGGTGAATTAACAATCTAAAAGTTAAAAATCCAAACTACAAAGTCAGTTTGAGCCAAAAGTAAAGGAGTATATTTTTTACAGTCTCAGGATGGAAATATCATCCCAAGCAAGAAATGAAATGAAGAAGCAAGAATGACAAAAGAATGCACTCAAAAATTTGAAAATTAAACCAAAAGAGATCCTAGGTAAAGCTAAAATAGAAACTATTGACTCAATGAAAATATGTGCAACACAGTTACCAAATAAAACGTATGACAAGATGATCAACATAATTGGTAATCAGAAAATGTGGACTAAAATTCAATTATCACTCATCAGTTTTATGCTAATTTTTTAACAATATACAAAGGAAACTAGACGCTCACATATACTAGTAGTAAGAGACTAAATCGCTGTTTGACCTTTGGTAGTCTCCATCAGAACTGATAATCTGCATTTCTTTGTCCAACTTATGAAAATCTGTCCTCTAACAATAGTAATTATTTGTATATCAAAATATATGTACACACATTTTATCATAATGTTGCTTGTAATATCAAACTAAACATATAACAAACAACCACAGAGGAGACAAACTGAGTATTTACAAATAGGTGATTTATCAAATAATTTATACTGTATTTTTATTACTCAACATCATGCAATCTCTAAAAAAATAAGATAGCTAATGATAGTCAATATATATCAATACCTGATATATGCCACACACTGAGCTAAGTGCTTTACAAAGCTTTTACCATTTTATTTTCTCCAAATCCTAAGACATAGGCTTTCTGATAATTACAACTTACAGATAAAAATTTAACATTTAGGCTGGGCATGGTGGCTCACGCCTATAATCCCAGCACTTTGGGAGGCCGAGGCGGGCGGATCACGAGGTCAAGAGATCGAGACCATCCTGGCCAACATGGTAAACCCCGTCTCTACTAAAAATACAAAAAAATTAGCTGGGTGTGGTGGCGCTGCCTGTAGTCCCAGCTACTTGGGAGGCTGAGGCAGGAGAACTGTTTGAACCCAGGAGGCAGAAGTTGCAGTGAGCTGAGGTCACGCCACTGCACTCCAGCCTGGCTCCTGGTGATGGAATGAGACTCCGCCTCAAAAAAAAAATTAGAATTTAGCAAAATTAAGTAAGTTATCAGATCCAGAAGTTGTAGAGCTGGAATTTGAATTCAGGCAGTCTGATGGTACAGCTGGAGCTATTTATTGTTAAGCTATGTTGTCACTATTAAAATACTGTCTATGACATTTGTTAAGTGACAAAAACAAGGTAGAGAACAATGCCTAATGAATAATCCCATTTTTGAGTGGAACAAAGTGAGCACATGGACACAGGGAGAGGAACATTGTACCGGGTCTGTCGGGGGGTGGAGGGCAAGGGGAGAGAGAGCATTAGGATAAATACCTAATGCAGCGGGGCTTAAAACCTAGATGACGGGTTAATGGGTGAAGAAAATCATGATGGCAGGGGCATATCTATGTAACAAACCTGCACATTCTGCATATGTATCCTAGGACTTAAAGTATAATAATAAAAAATGAATAATCCCATTTTTATAAAGAACAGTATTTTTTTATATTTTGTGTTTGTTGTGGTATGGAGAGTCCTTAAAAATTTATGTGTCATGTGGTTACCTTCTGAATCGTATTTAACTTTATATTATATTGTCTTTTTAAAAACAAAGGATGTGCTTATTTATATTCATTTCATAATTTAAAAGGTTAAATTTCCTATAATTCCACTGGAATTGTGTGCATAATTTAAAGATCTTTTTCTCTGCATAGATCTATATACACTGCACATAGGAATGAGATTAAATGCTTCATTAAGCTTCCCCTACCCTAAGCATGTTACGATAGATATTTTTTGTCTCTCTATATATTTCTCATCCACGAGATAATTTTTTTTTTAGACGGGGTTTCCTTTTTTTTTTTGGGAGGGAGAGGAATAGGTTGCTCAAAATATTATGGTGTACTCAAGGTATGAAATCAGAAAATTGGGGAATAGAGACCAATGAGAAAAGCACAAAGGTCTTTTTGCATAGGATATATAAACCCAAACACTCTTTTTTTTTAAAAAAAAAAGGAGAGAAGGAGAGGAAGAAAGAGGAAGAAAAAGAGGGAGAGAGAACAGGAATATTGCTTAATTCTAAGAATGGTTATTAATAATGAGATAATTTTTACAGTGTAGAATAGATCCTGAGATCTGGAATGGTAAGATAGAGTTTATAAACACTGAAAATCAACAGATATTACCAACATGAGACACATATGCTTCATCTCACCCTTGGGCATTGTACTCATTTGACCCTCTGGGTTCATTCCACATTTCCTTCTCTGTGTCTTTTAGCTTCACCCCTGGGATGTAGTTTGTCCTGGTGGTAAAAAGCTATCTTATCACCCTTGGCTTGAACTTGGAATTTTCCAAATTTATGTGATTTTCTCAGGGGCAGTAGCTTAGCTCCTTCCCATTTATCTGGATTTGACAGCATCGTGTATTTTCTTCATGTCTTGGGCAAATCATTTCACTCCCATATAGATGATGGTGCACACATGTATGTTTGTGCGTGTGCTACTTTCTACCCTGCCTAGGAGCTGTCAAATGACAGTTGAGCGAGTGTTTGGCAAACTCTACTGCAAGTGGTTAGCATAACCACTCATACAATAAGCTAGAAAAGACATTTTAGTGATGGGTCTTGTCATCAGGTGGTGTTTGGGAGGGATCAGGAGAGACTGGGAGTCTTTCTACACCTTTTAAGTCACATCATCTCACCTAAAAGGTATTTACTCCCTTCCTTGACAGAAAATGTGTATTACTTCTATACTTCTAAATTTTCACTTTTAAAACTTTCACATTACGAACATTTGTCATCTCAGGTTGTTTTTCCTTTTCTTGCTTACTCATCACTTATGCAAGGTCATTCTCTTGGCCACTGGCCCAAATGAAACCAGGGAGTACATACACATTGTCAGCACAGAATGCATTTCCCAAACTGGGATGCTGTGGGCAGTATGTGGTGGAAAGCTACTCACTATCCACACACCTACTCCCCTGAAAGAGCAAGGACAATTGGGAAGTGACTAAACTAAAAAAATGCATCTTGGCTCACTGCAACCTCCGCCTCCTGCATTCAAGTGATTCTCCTGCCTCAGTCTCTTGAGTATCTGGGATTACAGGGATGCACCACCATGCCTGGCTAATTTTATATATTATTTAGTAAAGATGGGGTTTCTCCATGTTGGTGGAAGAAGAAACCAACATTTCTTATTGGTCTTGAACTCCCAACCTCAGGTGATCCTCCCACCTTGGCCTCCCAAAGTGCTGGGATTACAGGTGTGAGTCACTGTGCCTGGCCTGCCTAATTTCTTATTTCCTACTTAGTCTAGGTTGAAAGTTCTTCTGGGCACTGTAGGTCCCTCAGATTGATAGTTGAACCCAATTCATCCAGCTCAAGTTGTCCTCAGCTAGCTTCTGCTCCACTTTTGTTTCTGTCTTTCTTCTCCCAGGAATCACTGATTTTCTGCATGCCTGCCTCTGCTTCTCTCTCTCAATAATTCAATGAGTTAAACTCTCAAGCTGTCAGTTCTTCCTGGTGCCTCCCCTACCTGTGATCAGCCAGTATTCAAAAGTACAACTTCTAATAAGTTATTACAGATTAAGTATCCTGTACCTAATCCTTAGGAAGATTAGGTATCCTGCACATACCCTAGGGAAGGGGCTGTGGATTCTCAGAGAGTTTTGCTCAGATGCCATGAGGTTTTAGATTCCTCTGCCTTTCACCTTCATCATGTTAGCATCCTAGGAAAGTGATTGTTCTATTTCCACAATTCTAGAGACAAGGAGCTCACAATATCTGGAGGTGGCCCAGTCCTTGGGTGGAACATATCTGGGTTAGGAAATTCTTCCACATCATGAGTGGAAGTTTGTCTTTCTGTTATTGATAGGTACAGCTTGAGAAGCTTGATATATACTAAGTCATTTAGTCTTTACACCAACTCCATTTTACAGATAACACAAATGAGGTACAAGACTGAAGTGACTTGCCTAAGCACACAGCCAGAGGGTGGTAGAGTACAGCTCCAGAGTGTGTGCTCTCAGCCCCTGTATTGCCCTAACTCTTGTTCATGTAGACTCTAAGTCTCATTGCCCTAAATCTCTCTGTTGACCTGGTTTCCTGGAGGTAATAACTTGTGGGTCTTGAGTTGCAACATGTTGGCTGTGCCCTTTAAGGGAAGGAGAAAGTGTCTTGAACAAAGTAGGTATTTCAAACATTTGATATTTGACCAAAAAGAGAGAGATGGAAAAATATAGAGAAAGACCTTGTTTCCTGGTGTTTGAGATGGAGGAGAGAAAAGTAGGTTAAGAAAAAGGGAAGAAGATCACATGAAGATATCAATTCCACAGTTCCCATTATCAAGACCCCTCAGTGTGCCTACCTGTGGGCTTGACAAAGGAGATTTGTGGGCCAAAAAAGACTTGGGGGTTTGCTGGGGGTTAAGATCAGGCTCTGAATCTCTGAAGGAAGCTTCTTGAAGTACAGCTCTAGCCTGAGAAATGTGATGTTCTTCACCTATGGTGGGAATTGTAATAGAAAGGGAGGCACAGGTGCCTGTCCTCTCTGTATGCCAGAGCCCTGGGAGGATTGGCCCTGTGGTCTTCCCAGGGGATTGCAGGGGTGGGAGTTGGGAGTGGGAATATCATTGATGCCCTCACTGGGCTCTGTGGGAAAACTGAGCTCCAGAGATGTAGCTTCTCACACCAGGGAAGGGAATTAAGGCCAGGTAGCACTAAGAGCTATGTGTGCATGCACTTACGTGTGACCTGTGCACATATGTTGATGCATATGTATGTATTTGACGTGCATATGTGTACTCTTGTGCATATCTATGTATGATTATGTGCACCTGCCTAGAAGGAGAGGCAATGGGCTCTGATATCTCTGGGATTCTGTGTCTGCATATGTGACTGTATCTAGGTGCACATGTAGTGTCATTGGGAATGGGTTGGAGGTACAGGTCCAGGAGCCAGACTCACTAGATTCTGATAGTGACCATGCATCTTACAAGCTGTGCAGCTTTTGCAAATACTACACAGGTTTCTGAGCCTTAATTTGTTGTTTTGTATGCCTTTCTTAGAAATTTTATTACTTCAGTGTCTTAAGCCAGACTAGTTGTATTTGAATCCCAGTTCTCCCAGTTACCAAATGGGTGAATTTGGGAAGTTATTTAGCCTTATTAACCCACATTGTCCTCATCTATAAATAACAAGTCATCATAAACTTTAGAAAGGTATTTTCTCTTTTGTGCTTTTTAATTTCAAATAGATTTTATTTTTTAAGACATTTTAGGTTCACAACAAAATTGATCAGAAACTAAAGAGAGTTCTCATTTATTCCCTGCTCCCAGACACACATAGCCTCTTGCACCATCAATACCCACTGCTAGAGTCACAGATTTGTTACAATTTGTACACTTATACAACGGTCCCCAACTTACAATGGTTTGACTTAAAATTTTTATTTTTGAGAGGGAGTTTTGCTCTGGTTGCCCAGGCTGGAGTACAATGGCATGATCTTGGCTCACTGTAACCTCCGCCTCCCAGGTTCAAACGATTCTCCTGCCTCGGTCTTCCGAATAGCTGGGATTACAGGCATGGGCCACTACATCCAGCTAATTTTGTATTCTTAGTAGAGATGGGGTGTCTCCACGTTGGTCAGACTGATCTCGAACTCCCGACCTCAGGTGATCAGCCCACCTCAGCCTCCCAAAGTGCTGGGATTACAGGCATGAGCCATTGCACCTGGCTCAACTTAAAATTTTTATTTATTATAGTGTGAATAATCCACGTTCAGTAGAAATCATACTTCAATTACCTATATAACCATTCTCTTTTTACACTTTCAGTACAGCATTCAATTAATTACATGAGATATTCAATATTTCATTATAAAGCAGGCTTTGTGTTAGATGATCTTGCCAACTGTAGGCTAATGTATGTGTTAGCACATTTAAAACAGGCTACACTAAGCTATGATGTTTTGTAGGTTAGGTGTATTAAATATATTTTTGACATATGATATTCTCAGTTTACCATTGGCTTATCAGGGTGTAGCTCCATTATAAGTTGAGGAGCATCTGTATTGACATATCATTATCACCCAAGTCTGTAGTTTACATTACGGTTCACTTAATGTTGTACATTCTACAGGTTTTGACAAATGTATAATGACATGTACCCACCATCATACAGTATCATATAGAATAGTTTTACTGCCCAAAATATCCTCTGCGCTTCACCTGTTCATCCTTCTCTCCCTCTAACCCTTAGCAACTACTGATCTTTTTACTGTCTCCTTACTTTTGCCTTTTCTAAAATGTCATTTAGTTGGAATCATGCAGTGTAATTGATTTTTCACATTGGCTTCTTTCATTTAGTAATGTGCATTTAACGTTCTTCCATATCTTTTCAATGCTTGATAGCTCATTTATTTTTAGCACTGAATAATATTGCATAGTCTAAATGTACCACAGTTTACTCATTCACTTACGTGCCAAAGGACAACTTGGTTGCTTCCAAGTTTTGGTGACTATGAATAAAGCTGCTAAAATGTCTGTGCAGGTTTTTGTGTGGACATAAATTTTCAACTTATTTGCATAAGTACCAAAGAATATGATTGCTGAATCATATGGTAAGAGTTTGTTTAATTTTGTGATAAATTATCAAACCGTCTTCCAAAGTGATTTTATCATTCTGCATTCTCACCAGCAATGAATGAGATTTCTTGTTGCTCCATATCCTCATCAGCATTTGGTGTTGTCAGTGTTCTGATCTGGTCATTCTAACAGCTGGGTAATGATATCTCATTGTTATTTAAATTTGAATTTCCCTAATGACATATGATATGGGGCATTTTAAAAATTTATTACATATATATATTTATTGCATGTTAGGTTTTGAGATACATGTGAAGAACATGCAAGATTGTTGCATAGGTACATACATGGCAATGTGGTTTGCTGCCTTCCTTCCCATCACCTATATCTGGCATTTCTCCCCATATTATCCCTCCCCAACCTCCCTACTCCCTGCTGTTCCTCCCCTAGTTCCTCTCCCTCAGACCCCAGTGTGTGAAGCTCCCCTCCCTGTGTCCATGTGTTCTCATTGTTCAACATCCACCTATGAGTGAGAACATGTGGTGTTTGATTTTCTGTTCTTGTGTTAATTTGCTGAGAATGATGCTTTTCAGGTTCATCCATGTCCCTACAAAGGACATGAACTCATTGTTTTTCATGGCTGCATAGTATTCCATGGTGAATATATGTCACATTTTCCCTGTGCAGTCTATCATTGATGGGCATTTGGGTTGGTTCCAGGTCTTTGCTATTGTAAACAGTGCTGCAATGAACATTCGTGTGCATGTGTCCTTATAGTAGAACGATTTATAGTCCTTTGGATATATACCCAGTAATGGGATTGCTGGGTCAAATGGACTTTCTATTTCTAGGTCCTTGAGAAATCGCCACACTGCCTTCCACAATGGTTGAACTAATGTACACTCCCACCAGCAGTGTAAAAGTATTCCTATTTCTCCACATCTTCAATGTGGAGCATTTTTTACATGTTTGTTTATCATCTGTGTATCTTCTCTGGTGTGGTATCTGTTTAGGTGTCAACTGAATTACTCTTTTTCTTATTGTTGAGTTTTAAGAGATCTTAGTATATTTTGGATAGTAGTCCTTTACCAGATATGTTTTTTGCAAATATTTCACCCAATCGGTGGATTGTCTTCTCATTCTTTTGAAAGTGTCTTTCTCAGAGTAGAAGTTTTTAATTTTACCTTATTATTATTATTTTTAAATTTCTGTCCATAAGTTTATTGTCTTTATCTGAAAAATACTTACAGAAAATTGTTTGGTTTGGCTCTCAGCAGCCCGCTCCTGAGCTCTGAGGATGGTTGCCTTCTTTTGAGCTACCCGATCTTTCTTCTGAGCAAGGGACATTTCGGGGCAATTCCACCTCTTCTTCTTAACTTCTTTCTTGGGTTTCTTTTCACAGACTGGATTCTTTCATATGGTAGCTTGCGCTTTCTTATACATCTCCGCCATCATGTCTGGAGTTATGCTGTTCTTTATGTATTGAGAGAACTGTTTCTTGTAAGCATCTTCATCTTCTTCCATTAAGTAGTGCATGTAATCTGCAACATTCTGGCCCATGATGTGCTTCCGGTGTACTTCTGCATTAAATTCCTTGCTTTCAGAATCATAACCAGGGAATCACTGGTACTATGAGGAATAGAGTACCAGTGATTGGTACTCTCCATCCACAGCTTCCATCAGGGCACAAAAAACTTTATTGCCAGTGGTAGTTCTGGCAAGGCCTGCATCTAAATAGCAGGTAAAGGCACCTGGCTGACCATCAATGTTTTCCACATTGTATTCATCACCAGTCACGTCCACGTGGCCTTCATAGATCTTGTCCATGCCAAACCTACTGAGAAGCCTGCGGGCCAGCAGCAGGCCAGTACAATATGCTGCGGCATAATTTGTCAGGCCAACCTTCACATGATATTTTGTCAGTTCGTGTGCATATGCTGCGCACACTGTCATATCCCCCTCTATACGGGCATAAGCAATCTGACAAATAATATCTCTGTTTGTTACACGAACTATCATCCTGTATTTGTGTGTGTTGTATTTATTTATTTATTGCATATTAGGTTTGGGGGTACATGTGCAGAACATGCAAGATAGTTGCATAGGTACACACGTGGCAGTGTGATTTGCTGTCTTCCTCCCCTTCACCCACATCTGGAATTTCTCCCCATGCTATCCCTCCCCAGCTCCCCCCCAACTGTCCCTCCCCTATTCCCCCAATAGACGCCAGTGTGTAGTGCTCCCTCCCTGTGTCCATGTGTTCTCATTGTTCATCACTCACCTATGAGTGAGAATATGCGGTATTTCATTTTCTGTTCTTGTGTCAGTTTGCTGAGAGTGATGTTCTCCAGATTCATCCATGTCCCTACAAAGGACACGAACTCATCATTTTTGATTGCTGCATAATATTCCATGGTGTATGTGTGCCACATTTTCCCAGTCCAGTCTATCATTGATGGGCATTTGGGTTGGTTCCAGGTCTTTGCTATTGTAAACAG
>JAPYYA010004419.1:0-11814 GCA_028533165.1 Leontopithecus rosalia | reverse complement strand
TCGAATCTTTTTTTCAAATCTTTTTTCAAGGTTCTTAGTTTCTTTGCATTGATTTAGAACATGTTCTTTTAGCTCATGGAAGTTTCTCGTTATTCACCTTCTGAAGTCTGATTCCATCATTACGTCACCCTCATTCTCTGTCCAGCTTTGTTCCCTTGTTGGTGAGGAGTTTTGGTCTTTTGTAGGAAGCGAGGTGTTTTGGTGTGGGTGTCTTCCTCCTTTTTGTGCTGGTTTCTTCCCATCTTTGTGGGTGTATCCACCTGTCATCTGAGTAGTTGCTGACTTTTCGATTGGGTCTCTGAGTGGATGCCCAGATTGTTGATGATGAAGTATTTCTGTTGCTTGGTTTTCCTTCTAACAGTCTAGCCCCTCTGCTGTACAACTGCTGAGGTCCACTCCAGGCCCTGCTTGTCTGGGGTACACCTGTAGCAGCTGCAGAACAGTGACGGTTGCTACCAGTTTCTTCTTCTGCTGTCTTTGTCCCAGAATTATGCCCACCAAATGTCAGTCTGATCAGTCCTTTTTGAGGTGACTCTCTCAATATACAGGGATCAGGGAGCTGCTTGAGGAGACAGTCCGTACTTTATTGGAGCTCAGGTGCTGAGCTGTGAGCTCTTTTGTTCATTCAGGGCTGTTAGGCTGGGATGTTTAGGTCTGCTGCAGCAGAACTCATAAAACCCCTTTTTTTCCTCAGGTGCTCTGTCTTGGGGAGTTAGGGTTTTCTTTATGAGTGTCCGTTGCGCTGTCCTGCCCAGCTAGGAGGCAGTCCAGTCACTATTTGCCTGCCGAGGCTCCACCCTGCTGCTGTGGGCTCCGCCCTGCTGTCCTGGGCTTCGCCCTGCTGTCCTGGGCTCTGCCCTGTTGCTGTGGGCTTTGCCCTATTGCCGTGAGCTCCGCCCTGCTGTTGTGGGCTCCGCACTGTTGCATCTGTATTGGAGGAGTCTCTCTGTTATGGCAGGTTGCCTCGGCAATGGCAGGCTGCATAAGCAATGGGAGTATAGCTCCATAGGGGCGGAATGCCTCGGCAATGGCAGACGCCCCTCCCCCACCGAGCTGCACCATCCTGGGCTCAGCTGTGTCCGTGGTGAAACTATCAACCCCAGGCGTATCAAATAGCCGCCCTGCTTGTCACTGTGGGGGTGGGACCCGCCGAGCCTGATCACCTGGCTAGCTGCCTCAGAGCCCCTTTTTTTTTCTGAGTTGAAAGGGTGACTCTCTTCCAGGTATTTCAATCTCCTGCTGTTAGGGCACTGGGATCTGTGTGATTTCCCATGCAGTGACCCACTGCACCAGATCAAATGTCGCCTCCCAGAAATCTCCTGATCTGTCTCAGTGTCCAAGTCCCATTCAATCAGATGGATATGCTAATCTGCCCTCCCAAATCTCAGATTGCCAGTTTAACTGGGTGCCCAGGCCAGTGTGCCTTGTGCTGAATGTTGTTGCGCTGCGGTGCTGGCCAAAACGGCAGCACCAGCCAAAACAGCTGTGCGGCGTCCCATGTCTCTCCTACACCTGGGAATTTCTGCGTTCTGGGGGTAACAAATCTCTGTCTGGAAATGCGGCCTGGACTCACTGTCTGTGCCTTCACTGAGAGCTGCAATCCTGAGCTGCTCCTACCCCGCCATCTTCCGTCATTCCTCCTGTACCACATTTTCTTTATCTAGTCTATCATTGATGGGCATTTGGGTTGATTCCATGCCTTTGCTATTGTGAATAGTGCTGCAGTGAATATATGCATGCATTTATCTTTGCAATTCTCTTTTGTCTAAGATATTACTTGTAATCTGAAGGAAGAAATACATTACAACAACAAAACTTGAAAGATGCCCAATATATAACTTTTAGATCTTGAAATTACCTTTGCAAAATAAATAGCCCTCCTGACCCCCTGTCCCCCTTTTGGCTCACTATGCACCAAGGTTATATGATGCACATTCTAATTATATTTTCATACCAGTTTATCAGCAGGTAATTGGTATCACCTGATTTTCCACATGCTGATTGTAATATCCCCATCAAATTGTCACATTTGCAGAGTTAACAAAATGAGCATAAACCTGTTACATGTGAAGGGCCAGAATCTCCTACTGAAGAGATTTTGAGGCTCTAGGAAACCCATATGATTCAGCAGCATCTCCTGATGAAGTGTGAGTAGCCTAGCTCCTGTTAATGGATTTTCCGCCCAGAAAAGGGGCCACTGTCTGAGCAGTATTGGAGAGGAGGGTGGAGCATGAGTCAATGGCAGCAGACAGAGTCCAGTGAAAGGACAGTGCTGCTAATGCCTGCCTTCCTGGGAATGTCAATGTCAGGATGCTGTAGAAGCCAACTACACTGAAGATGCTGCCCTACATGTAGGAAAAGGCTTAATCAGTGTCAACACTCATGTTTACTCTTAGCAATTTTTTTTCCTAATTTCATGGAGAACATTTCTGTAGCCACATCTTTCTACCTTTTTAACAAGTAAGAATCAGAAAACTTACTTTGCCAGTCCCACTTTGAGGATAGCTCTCCAGCCATCAGGAATGCTTGAATGACACAGTGCTTCTATTCTGGGTGTCTTGAGAACATCCCTGTGGAGTAAGTAGGGCTAGGTATTATCATTCCCAGATTACAGATATGGAAACTTCAGCTCAAACTCAGCATCACATAGGAAGTCATCAGTTATCAAAGCACTTAAACAATACTTTCTGACTATAAGCCTAGACTTCTGAACCACAAACAGAATAATAAACTACATCTAAAAATAATGACGAGTATATAGAATTTCAATAGGAAATTTTTATTTTACATACTCAGCATGGCAAATTTATCTATTAATGTTCTCAAGCTCATTAGAATGAATAGTAAATTCAATCAACAATACATTGAGCTCTACCATGTGGAAGGCACAGTGGTATGTGCTAAGAATATAAAAAGAGATATCAACCCTGGTCCCCTTCATTAGGAAAGAAAGAAAGAAAAGAAAGCACACATAAAAAGATAACTTTTTCAGCCAGGCACGGTGACACCTGTAATCCCAGCACTTTGGGAGGCTAAGGTGGGCAAATCACAAGGTCAAGAAATCAAGACCATCCTGGCCAACATGGTGAAACCCTGTCTCTACTAAAAATACAAAAATTAGCTGGGCATGGTGGTGCGTGCCTATAGTCCCAGCTACTTGGGAGGTTGAGACAGGAGAATTGCTTGAACCCAGGAGGCAGAGGTTGCAGTGAACCAAGATTGCACCACTGCACTCCAGCCTGGTGCCTGGCAACAGAGCGAGACTCTGTCTCAAAAAAAAAAAAAGTTAACTTTTCAGAAAAGAGAACAAAATGTCCTTAAATTTCAAAGCATTGGATAACATCCAGACTAAGAGTTGATAAACTTTTTCCAGGAAGGGCCAGATGATGACTATTTTGGGTTCTGCAAGCCAACTCTGTTGCATCTAATCAAGTCAGCAGTTGTAACTTTGTGGCTAGCTCAAAAGCAGCCATAAATAACTTATAATGAGTGTTGTGTTCCAATAAAACTTTATTTAAAAAACCAGACAGCAGACTGGATTTGACCTGAGAGCCATAGTTTGCTGATCCTTGATGGACAATAACATGACTATGTAATTATCTAATTTTTTCTGATAATTAAGTCTATTCCTTAATTATTATTATTTAATTTTGAATAGGCAATGAGCATCCCTAGTACAAAATGCAAGAACGCTCAAGGGCTTTTCAGTGAAAAGTAAAAAAAGTCTTCCTTCTCTTCTTTAACCACTATTTCCCTGCTCCTCTTATCCAGTTTCTCACTTCTTCACCTGCATTGCAATCAGTTTGTTTCTTGTGTATCTTCCCAGGGATATTCTAAGCTACGTACATCATGGCAGCTTTTACAAATACAACCGTGATTTAATTCTCACTACAGCTCTACAACTAGTGAGATTATCCATTATTATCTCTATTTTGAAAATGAAGAAAGTGAGAGACTCAGAAAAGCCAAGTTACTTGCCCAAAGCCATACAGTTAATAGCGGGGGTGCACATTCAGTATTCTTCTATATAATACACTGCCTCCAAAAGAATGACTCTTTAGAAAACTCAAACATCTTACAGAATGTGGAATAATGCTGGAAGTTTTGTAAAAAGAGAATGATTGAACTAGGCTTATTGGTAAGTATAGCCTTAATCTCAGAACCGGCTCTCTGCCCTACTTTGTCCACTTCACTTTACTCTAGAATGTCTCCTTTTCCTTCTCTAGCCGAGATATCTATTAGACATAAATTCTTTACACCACGGGGGAAAATAGCACTTGGCATTGTCAGGTGCCATATCACGCACAGTAGAAAATCAGTAAACCCCAGGATCTTCACATACAAGGTGTAAATCCTCCCTCTCTTCTCTCATTTTCTTTCTCTCTCTCTCTCTCTCTCTCTCTCTCTCTCTCTCTCTCTCTCTCTCTCTCTCTCTCTCTTTCTCTCACTCTCTCTCTCCCCCCGCTTCTCTCTCTCTCTCTCCAATCAAAAATTCATGCTGATATGGTTTGGCTGTGTCCCTACCCAAATCTCATCTTAAATTCCCACATGTTGTAGGAGGGACCTGGGGGGGTAATTGAATCATGGGGTCAAATCTTCCCTGCGCTGTTCTCATGATAGTGAATAAGTCTCATGAGATCTGATGGCTTTAAAAAGAGGAGTTTCCCTGAACAAGCTCTCTCTTTGCCTGCTTCCATCCATGTGAGACCTGACTTGCTCCTCCTTGCCTTCCACCATGATTGTGACGCTTTCCGAGGCACATGGAACTGTAAGTTCAGTTAAACCTCTTTCTTTTGTAAATTGCCCAGTTTTGCATATGTCTTTTCAGCAGCATGAAAATAAACTAATATGCATGGATAGCACTTTTTCTTTTTGGCTTTTGTTTTTTTGAAACAGGGTTTTGTTCTGTTGCCCAGGCTGGAGTACAGTGGTGTGATCATGGATCACTGCAGTCTCAAACTTCTGTGCTCAAGCAAACCTCCTGCTTCAGCCTCTAGAGTAACTAGTACTACAGGTATGCATCACAACACCCAACTAATTTAATTTTTTTTTTCCAGAGACAGGTCTTACTATGCTGCCCAGGCTTATCTCAAACTACTGGGTTTAAGTCATCCTCCCGCCTTGGCTTCCCAAAGTGGTGAGATTACAGGCCTGAGCCACCACACCCAACAGCACCTTTTCTTAACAGCTTTTATTTTATTTCATCTCTGGTGATCTGTTTGTTCAGCACACTGATATACCTGTGTGCTCTTCCCATGTTTCTCTGTATATCTGGACCCTGGATATTCTTTAAAGATTAACTCAAATTGATCTAATTCCAAGAATATTTTACGATATCCCTGGCAAAATTCACTCTCATTCCTCTGATTACAAAACTTTCATTGTCCAAACTTGATGGTGCTAATGTTATTACCTGTATTGTTTTTTAATTCTTCACATATGGCTGATCTCAGAGAATATTTCTCAAAATCAAAAAAACATACTTTATATTCAGCATTATACCACCTACCTCTTATCTCCAGGCTATAAGCAATTCACATGGTGAGTGTTGGATAAATTTGTGTTGAGTAAGTAAATGGATGGAGAAGTTACTTAAACATTCAGCTAGGAACACATATTATCTGTCACAATTCTCTCCAAAGGTGCTGTCAGGAATACTGTCCTTCACTCATAGTACAAAGAATGGGTATGTTTACCTGCAGGGGAGCTGGCTTGAACCACTGTGAATTCTGTGCCTTTCAAATACATCTTTTAGTAAGGATGATTTTTAAACCTTAAATATTATGCAGAGTCCCACACCGCATAAAACTATGAAACAAACTTTTCTGGTTGAGCAGGTGGGTGAAGGATATTGAAACATTACAGTTGGCCTGCTCCCACCTGCTGTTCCTGCCCTTTACTACTTCTGGGGAAGCCAAAGGCTTCAAGGGACCAAGATTTGATGTCTCTGACACTGACACTCTCTCTCTCTCTCTCTCTGTCTCCACATTAGCCATTAGTTTATGGTCTAATTCTAGAATATGTAGAAAACTTATGACCTGCTAAGCTCATTCTTAGCTTTAGTTTTTCTTTCTTACTATTTTGTCTTTATCACATTTTCTTTGTTACTTTTCAATTTTATTTTATATTTTGTACTTTTCAATTTTATTTTATATTTTGTAAGGCATCTCAACTTATTTCTGACACAAGGCATAGAAAAGGTAAATATAGGGTGAATCACTACAAAACTAGTTCTATAGCTATAATATTAATTGACAAACAAGGCACACAAGCCCTTGTGAAGGAAAACTCAATAATCAACAGCTGTATATAAAACCAGTTGAAACTTTTCAGAGCATACCATCATTTCTTCATAGTAGAGGCACGCTGGGACTCTGCGAAGGGCAGAGCCACTGCGATCCATAATACAAACCACCCCAGCATAAATATAAATGGAACATAGGAAAAGAAGTGTTGGAAGACTTCCCTTTAACAATTATTACTGAAAAGCTAAAATCTTTACACTGCTATATAGAGTATGATGGTTGAAGACTTTCAAACTGGGAAATTAGTCTACATGGTGAAAAAAGTCAGCTCTCGAATGTGTGTTCTACTAGAAGCGGGTAGTGAAATGATAACCAGATCAGTAGTGGATATTCCCACTCATTTCAGTTTCTTCTCATAGATCATTATTTCTCAGGAAACTTCTGACCTAGTAAATTTCCTTTATCTTCGTATGAACATTGGTCTTCACTGATTTTTATCTGCCTAACACTATTACAGTTGCCTATGCTATTAGTTTGTTGTGATCTTCACACCAAAATTTCCCCAGACCCACTTGTTGTTGACTATAAAAAGTTCAGGACCAATAGTTTTCAGTGGTTCTTACATGAATGAATAGAAATGTTGATTAAAGACTGGTAATGAAATGGCACACTTGCCTGTAGATCTCAAAGCAATTTACCAAGCATCATTATTGATCTTATAATGTTGAGGTCAAGTGATTGTGTCTGCCTTTGCTCATAGAGCTGTGAAAAGAAACCCAGGGCCCATTTCTCTCATTGCATTATGCCCCACCTAGCTGATGATAACCTTGGGAACTCTTCAGAAGTGAGTGGGAAAGCTGGTGGAAACGCTTCACTGAGGGAGTTAGAGGTTAAGCCTGCTGCTAAGTTATCCCACCAGGAATCACACAACCGATTGGTTACTTCCAGAGAATAGCTCCTTCAGGTGGAACTATTCTGTATCCTTTTAGGTCCAACCAGAGTTTCACATTGTGGAGCTGTTGTCTCAGATCCCAATGCAAAATTTCACTTCCCAGAATTAAGTAGTTTACGTTCTTTAAATATTTCCTTCCAGGCTTTTTTCTATACAGTTACACATAACTCACATATAACAGAGGCCAAAATGCATGCACTGTATATAATGTTTCAGCTTTTTACATTTACAAATACTTCATAAATAGTTTTGCAGGTGAATAAATATTCTTTACAACATCATTTCTAAAGGTTTCACAGTAGTCCATGTTAAGTCATTTTTTAATTGATTAAGTCATTTACCAATGAAATTTTCTCTATTCCAAGTTTTTACTATTTAAAAAAATACCGTATAAATATGGTTGCATGAAAGTTGTTATATATGCAGGTACTTCTGATCATTTTCTTATGATTCTATGAAATTGATTGCCTAAAGGTCATGAACATTCTAAAGGTCTTTGATACATGTCTTTTCATTGCATACCCCCTCCAAAAAACAGCCAAGTGATCCTCTAATCAGCAAGCATTAGAATTCAAGTTTGCTTTCAAGGTTCATTTTTCACAAGATTTTTTCTGGATTTAAATATTGCTGGGGGTAGGGGAAGTGGTATGAGATATTTTGAACATGATTTCCACCAAGGCCCCAAACCCTCTATGATCCTCATTGTTGGGGATGGAGGGGAGGAGAAGCAAACCTGTGCTTTCTTTAACCTCCCAAACAAAAAGAGCTCCAAACCCAGATCTTGCCCCATGATCTCCTACATTCACAAACCCACATTCCTACCAAATGAGAACTGGCTTTTCTGCCTGTAAAGAATCAAGTCAGATAATCTCTGCACAACTAACTTGAAAAGTTTTCCCCCTGCTAATAAAGAGGACAGCTTTCTTATTTTTCAACCTGTGTAAGTAACTCAAATTTTCTATTTTTCTCAAACTGTCAAGAAAAGGATTCATTATTCTTTGCACATACACTCCTACATTTTGCTGTGAAAGTCAATATTTATTGCACTTTTTTCTGCATTTCTTAATGGAACATGTGTGTGATTATTGAATAAACATGAATGTATTCAGTTTTGCAGCACTTCTACTCCCGTAGAAGTTAGGATTTTTTCGCTCCTCTAACTCAAAACAGATTTATTTTTCTAATAAGATTTTGCAAGTTCTTCATCCACAGTGTCCACTAGATTTATTTCATTTTCAAAACAGAAACTGCTGCACCTGGGTAGCAATTTTTTGATCACCCCAAATGGTTTATAATGGTTTCTAGCATAGAACAGCGGCACGCATACTCACCAGATGTACTTCAGTTCATGCATTACATTTTGGTTCACATTTTTTGGTCTGCTTATTTCATCTCAGCCTTCCTGATCGACCACACTCTCAGGAGTTATTTCACCCTCATCTGCACATCACGCAAGAGACCAGTTCAGCTGCATAAAGCATCCTTTCTAAGATTCCACATGGAGACAGAAAATCTAATAAATTCCTGTTGAGTCACTTTATTATTATTGTGATAATTATTTATTGAAGTATTTTATTTATTATTTATTATCAGATGATTATTTATCAATATTACAACATATAAATAAAAATAAATGATTGTTATTGTTGTATAACAACTTCATTGAGATATAATTCACGTACCATAAAATTCACCCATTTAAAGTATACATTTCAGTGAATTTTTAAATATTTTATTTTATTTTTCTTAATTTTCTGAGATGGGGTCTCACTCTGTCAACCAGGCTGGAGTGCAGTAGTATAATTTTGGTTCACTGCAACCTCCACCTCCTAGGCTCAAGCGATTCCCCTGCCTCAGCCTCTCGAGTATCTGGGACTACAGGCACCAGACACAATGTCTGGCTAATATTTGTATTTTTAGTAGAGAGAGGGTTTTGTCATGTTGACCAGGCTGGTCTCAAACTCCTGACCTCAGGTGATCCACCCTCCTCAGCCTCCCAAAGTGCTGGGGTTAGAGGCATGAGACTTTAATTTTATATTTAAGTTCAGGGGTGTAAGTGTAGCTTTGTTACATAGGTAGACTTTGTTCATGGGGGTTTGGTGTACAGATTATTTCATCACCCAGGTATTAAGCAATACCCATCAGTTACTTTTCCTGATCTCCCTCCTTCCACCCTCCACCTTCCAAAAGGCCTCAGTGCATATTGTTCTCCTCTGTGTGTCCATGTGCTCTCATCATTTAGTTCCCACTTGTAAGTGAAACATGTGGTATTTGGTTTTCTGCTCCTGTGTTAGTTTGCTAAGGATAATGGTCTCCAGCTCCATCCATGTTCCTGCAAAGAACATGATCTCATACTCTTTTATGGCTGCATAGTGCTCCATGGTACATATGTACCACATTTTCTTTATCCAGTCTATCATAAATGGGCATTTAAGTTGATTCCATGTCCTTGCTATTGTGAAGAGTGCTGCAATGAATATACAAATGTATGTATCTTTATAATAGAACGATTTATATTTCTTTGGGTATGTACCTAATAATAGGATTGGTGGGTTGAATGGTATTTCTATCTTTGGATCTTTGAGGAATAGACATACTATCTTTCACAATGGCTGAACTAATTTACACTCCCACCAACAGTGTATAAGCATTCCTTTTTCTCCACAACCTTACCAGCTTTGTTATTTTTTTACTTAGTTATAGCCCTTCTGACTGTTGTGACATGATATCTCATGGTGGTTTTGACTTGTGGTAGAGAAATGTAAGTCAAAACCACCATAAGATACCATCTAATAGAGCTTTTCTTCATATGCTTTTTGGCTACATGTATGTCTTCTTTTGAAGAGTGTCTGTTCGTGTTCTTTGCCCTTATTTATGGATACATTCCTGTAATAATTAGCTTTACAGATACTTTAAGTAGTATTATCTTCTCTTCTAAAGCATCCTGGCAGTATTCCTCAATCATTTTCTTTTCATTAATTCCATGACCCAATAATTAGAAATTCAGAGGCAGTGAAGGGAAATTTTAGTGTTGAATTTAAAAGATGTATAATGGTTACACTAGCATATTTAGACTACCTTTTTCTTCTAATGAGCTCAAAATATTTCATAAATCATCAGTGAGATTTTCCTCAACACTTGATAGTATAACTAATCTCAACAAAAATAAAAAATAAATACAAAATGTACCTTTATTGATTTATAGTTCACTCCATTGTAACTACTGTATTAATGGTTTCTATTTGGTCTTGTTTAGGGGTTTTCGTGGTTTGGGTCACATGGTCAAAAGTTTTCTGTGTGATCAACCAATAGACAATAGAACAGATCTAATGTACTCATTAAGAAGATCACAACTCCACACCAAACCAGTTGAAAACTAGCAAACTAACACAAGAACAGAAAACCAGATACTGCTTGTTCTCACTCATAAGTGGGAGTTGAACAGTGAGAACACATAGACACAGAGAGGAGAATATCACACACTGGGGCCTGTTGGGGGTTGGGGGCTTAGGGGAAGGTTAGCATTAGGAGAAATACCTAATGTAGATAGATGGTGCGTTGATGGGTGTAGCCAACCACCATGGCACGTGTATACTAGGTAACAAACCTGCACGTTCTGTGCATGTACCCCAGAACTTAAAGAATAATAATAATAATAACAAAAGGGACCTCAATCCAAGATGGCTGATCGCTGACAGATCAGGATTGTATCTCCCAGTGAAAGCCCAGAGAACAGGAGGACGTCACACTTTCAGACGAATTTTTGTTGCTTACAGTCCAGAGGATTCCCAGTGGAGGAGCCCCACGGGTCGCCAGCCTGACTCTTGTGGCTGGCGCAGCGGTTTTGCCGGCGTCTCGGCGTGGCAGCTCTTCGTGTAGAGTGGACGGGCTTGCTTCCCCTACTGACTGGTGCTTGGAGCTCTGGGAAGGCAGAGCCACTTGTTGCAGACTCAAGAAGGAAGCCAGACCGGAGATTACCAGGCAGAGGAGCACCATCAACCTTATCACTGCTGTTTTGGCTGGTGCAGTGGGTTGCTCGGATTCCAGCACTGGGAATCAATAAACTGGGCGTCCACTCAGAAACCTAATTAGAAAGGCGGTAATTGTAAAGATGACAGATGGATAAATTCATAATAAAGGGAAGAAACCAGCCTAAAAAGACTGAGAATACCCAAAATCAGAACCCTTCTCCCTCTGTAGGGGATTGCCGTTCCTTATCAGCAACGGAACAAGCCCTGATGGAAAAGGACTGTGTCCCATTATCTGAAGTAGGCTTCAGAAGGTGGATGATAAGAAACTTCAGGGAGTTAAAAGAACTTGTTCTAACCCAATGTAAAGAAACTAAGAACTTTGAAAAAAGGTTTGACAAAATGCTAAAAAGAATAGACAATACAGAGAGGAATATAAATGAACTAACGGAGTTGAAAAATACAACACGAGAACTTAGTGAAATATGCACAAGTTTGAATAGCTGAATTGATCAAGCAGAAGAAAGGATATCAGAGGTTGAAGACCAACTTAATGAAATAAAACGAGAGGATAAGAATAGAGAAAAAAAGGATAAAAAGGAATGAGCAAAGTCTCCAAGAAATATGGGACTATGTGAAAAGACCTAAT
>JAPYYA010004418.1:0-11816 GCA_028533165.1 Leontopithecus rosalia | reverse complement strand
GCTTGGGGAGAAATGCCAAATATGGGTGAGGGGGCAGAAGGCAGCAAAACACACTGCCACGTGTGTACCTATGCAACTATCTTGCATGTTCTGCACATGTACCCCAAAACCTAAAATGCAATAAAAATTTAAAAAAAAATACTAGCTGACAATAAATGTTATGTGCCCAACACTGTGATGAGTTATTTATCCTGAATAATTTAATCAAGAAGAAATATAGCACACTGGTTTGTACATATTCCCCAGGATCCAACTATTCGTTTTACAAACTCAGCTCTGCCACTTACTAATTCTGACCTTGGCCAAATTACTTTCCTTCTTCATGTTTCAGTTTTCTCATCTAAGAAATGAGAATGATATAAATTACCTACATCATAGAGTAGGAATGTTAAATAAACTAATGGTAATTAAATAAGCTAATATATTTAAAGTACTTAAAATCATGCCTAGCATATAGTAGATGCTATTACAGACTATTCATTTTAGCGCCCACTTTACAAATCATGAAACTAGAACTCATAGAGTTTAATAACTTTTCTGAGGTCACACAGCTATTAAATGAAGACACTCGCATTTAAATCAAAGGAAACTAATATCAGAACTCACTCTGCTTAGACTGTATACCACAAGAGGAAGCACTAGATGGTCCCTTAATCTCACTCTTTGTCTTGGCAAATAGGAAAGCATCAAAGAAGGAGGAAAGAATTGCAAGAACTGTTATGTGGGGAAAAGCATTTTTCTTAATTGTATTGCCCAAATGGAGACCACAGGAAAGACAAACTTGTGACTAGGTAGCTTTCTATAGTTAGTACAGAAAACCAGAGAACCCAGAACACTTAAATGAGCAAAAAGTTTCCAATTATTTTTATGGATCATATTTTTCAGATAAGCAGTAAGAATGTACCTGTCCATGCTGCAGACCACAGGTAAAGAATGAGGGCAGGCTCTGAGAAAGTAGCTGGACACCTAAGTATGGAGTTCAGCAGAACAATAAGTCAGCATTGATGACAGAAAACAAAATTGCAAATGGCATGAGACGAAGCACATGGCTTTTGATAGTTGTCTGTTTCTCCATTAATATTGAAGTCAATACTGTAGCACACAGGCAGATGAGACCAGTGAGAAGAAGTTACCGTTGTGTCAAAAATACAGTAGGATTCAAAAGTTTGCATAGGCCATCATAAAGTTTCTTTTGGTAAATGGTTTGAACATTGTCAAAATGCCCCTAATATATGTATGCACCATTTTACTAAATCTCAAAATATTTGTTTCCTATTCTCTGGACAGATTAAGTTGAGTCTGGGGCTCTGTTCAAATGATGGAAAACCTATTATTCGGAAACAGATGAGTGGGCGCATATGTGCAGGAAAGCTGAGATGGAAACTGTTTTCACTCATTGTTTAAACCTGGTTTCTCCCTCCATTTCAAATGTTTTTTTTTGCTGCATAAAGGGGATTTTTCCAGGCCAGGGCCTCCTGAGTTGTTACGATTGGTCAGATTCTTACCCTGCTGTTTTTCTAGTCCCCGCTTGTGCCCCTTGCAAAGAAACAGCCAGGAGGTGAGCTATAAAACTATGAAGACAAACTACAGGCTTATCTCCAGAAGACCTAGCCTTGAATACCCCCAAAGAGCAGGGGACCTTGTCTAGAGCTTTTGTCCTTCATTACAGTAAATTCTGACGTAAATAAAGTTTAAAGAGGCACGTATTTCCCAGAAGATTATAGGGCCATTACTCTGCTTCTTCATAATCTTAGGAGTAAATTTTTAGACAAGTCAAAGAAAAATTTTGTAACTGCAGAGAATTAAGGAGAAAAGCTTATAAAAGGAATAGCAACAACATTGACACCACTTGAAGAAAGAAATACTGTATATTATTGCTTCAGCAAAGAACTCCCAGGTAAGCCAACAATGTAAATACACTTGAGAGTCAAATAAATGTCAGTCCTGGGAAGCAGTAAAACACAAAAAGTTCATTCTCCTGGGAGTAGGGAATAATTTTTCTGCCAGTAGACTTACTTAAAAAGTTTCAGGTCATTTGAATAAATTATGCAGCTCTACAGGACAAGTGCAGCTGACCTGGCAAAATTAAGCAATAGTAAATCACATTAAATTAATTTTTCTAATGAATACCTGTTGTTTATTGTGAGATTACTTAACAGTAAATTTTAAAGGACTAAAATAAAACAGTACATGTTCTTGAGAGGAATTCCTCTTCTGCTAGAAGGTTATAGGGTTCAGAAAATTTTATTTGCCCCCTCACCTCCACCCAAACACAGATGAAATTTCAACGGAGAAAAGAAATACGTAAATGGAAAAATCAGCAAAAATTCTGGACATACGTGCCGTGGTTATAGAGGCGAAGATTAGCAGTACAGATTATGAAATGATTTTAATTTATATGGGTCTTCCTTTTTAATCTAGGTCTTTCAGACTCATTTTAACTTTCCCCAACCCCAGCCACCTCATTAAGTGCCAATATCATTGCCACTTCTCTCAACTTCAATACACACACACAAACACACACACACACACCATTCACATCCATACAGCCACATACATACTTTATATCAATCTTTCTTTAATTTACTTACCCAAAGAGAAGCCTTGCTTTAATTGTCACTGGTCTTTTCCTAACCTGGGGGTCTCTAAAAGGAGGGTAACTCCCTGTCAAATGTCACAATGCCCAAAATGAGCAATTATTTGTATCAAACTGTTTGTGTATGCATCACATGAAATGTGACAGAGAGGACTATTAAGTAAGTTAAGTTGGAACTGAGGTAGTAAGATGAATGATGGATGTCTGACTCAGCACATTCTTGAGACCAGCTGCTTCCAGCTGAATCTGGTCCCAAGATCGTAAGGAGACGAGAGAGTTCTAATTTCCCTTTGCCCAAAGACACCTTCATTTCTGAGCACCATGTTCAGACTAGAAGCTTGCAAAAGGTGCCCTAGTTCTATCAAAGAGCATCTCAAATGCTGTGTAACCCAACTGGTGGAAAACTATTTTAAATAAAAATTATCAATATTTTTTGTTTATATTCCAAATATCAGGTAAATGATTTCACATTTCCCCTCACTGATAGGTCTAAATTGAATAGCTTGACTAAATTATCCAAAATGGCCAGTTGACTAAATTGGCCAAACCAACGTGTTGTCTTGACAAAATTTAAACACCATTGATAGGCAATGGGGATGTTTTGGGGAGATGTTGTCAGGTTAGAACTTTCATAAGGCAGTGAATCAACAAATTGTTAAGTTAGAGTTTGGTCCTTGAGCTTTATATCTAGATATTGAACTTTCTTAGGTTACCCAGGCTCTCAGGAATGGCTCATGTCAATTAAATTCTCCCAAAACCGATATAGCACTTTTATTGCTAATTTATTATTTTGCAATAGAAATATACTACTTTCCAGTGACCACAAAGATTGTGTTTCTTATCTGAAGCACCCTCTTCATGTCCATCCCAATATTAAGAAACAAGGTAAATCTGGCTTGGTAACTTTGCAATCAGATCACAAAAGCTGGTAACTGGGAACCTATTTTACTTTAGCTCTGGGAAATTTCTGTCAGGGATTATCATTCTAGTTGCCAGACTGACAAATCCTCCAAGCCATTCTCTCAACAGTTTTGCCTCTCTGAACCCTGTTTTTCTGGTAGTCAGCCCATTCTGTTGATATATTGTTTGTAAAATTACTATTGTTGATGAATCTATAGTGAATTCCCTGCCCAGGTAGCCTAAAAGTAATTCAAGCTCTGCTTTGATTGATTAGACAAACTCTCCAAGTTGGAGATTAGAAAGAACAAACCCTCACCAAAGAGAGAGGGAAAGAGGCAAAATAATCGTCTCTCCAAAATTGAACATCAATCCAGAGCAAATAGTTATTTAGCTTTGTTTAAGGGAGTCATTGACGCCAACCACTTTTCAAGCTCCTAAGAGGATACAAAAACGAAAAGGAGTTGTACAGTTTTGGATGCTTTTGCTTTTGAGGTGCAAAACAATTTATAAATAGAAGATAGAGCAAGATGACAGGAAGTTTGGGGTGGTGTTCTGGGTGGATCCTGAAGTTTTTACTCCAAGAAAATGAAAACAGAAAGCTTATCACTAGGAATTATAAGAGTACTTGAGCTTTTAGATATTTACCCTACAGACATTTGAATTCATGGTTTTCAATAAGAATTTGTAAAATATATAACTGCAAAGCAGAATTTTTATTGTAAATAATTTGCAATGTACCCACAAAGAAAACAGCTCATACTTGGGTATCTAGAAGTTGATAGCATTCTTTACAATCATTTTATTACATGTTGTTTCAGTAGTAACACTCCCGTTTTTCAGTGGTTCTATTTTATATTGGACACAAAACTGAAATTCTCCTTTTATTTGTTTTTTCAAATTGAGATATAATTTACATATTATAACATACATCTTTTAAAAAATATACAATTCAGTGATTTTTGGTACATTCATGAAGTTGTGCAACTATCACCGCTGTATAATTCCAAAACATTTTTATCATTTCTGAAAGAAACCTGAAACCCATTAGCAGTCACTCTCCATTTGCCCTTTTCCTCTGTCTCTCTTCACCTTTTATTTTAAGACTACAAACCAAGCTATAGCCTAGAAATTCCAAAGGACATTGTCTAGAGAAAAAGAGAGCAAGTCAATACATAAATGAATGAACTTAAAGAATAGTGTGGCATTACTATTTTCATTGTGCTTTAGTTATTTTCAATGGCATGTATCTGTAGCCCCATAGATTGCAGTAAACTAAACACTCTCATTCAGTGAACATTTAGTACTGTTAGCATAAGTCTATTTCCCCTCTAACTGTATAAATTCTTGTAATTTGTGCTAAACTCCTAGTCAGAAGGTTTCTCTGACGTTAATGCAGAAAAGTAATTGTTGTATAAATAGCCTGTCGGGTTGATTCCATCTCAAGGTCCCCAGACTTTTTGTGAAGAGAAAAGAAGTCACTTTTCATTTCCCTAGATATGAAGTCCCCCGGGGTTGTTAGGGAGGTGCAGACATTAAAGAATGTGAATAGGATGCAGGAGAGGGCACCAAGCACTGTGCTGGACACTTGACACATATTTCATGTATACTTTGCAAAAATTCTGAAATACGTTTATCATCCATGCCTTATAAATACAGAGAAATGAGGAGATTGAAGCACAAAGAGGTTAAATAACTTGCCTGACTTCAAACAGCTAGTCAACTATAGAACTGAGTCTCAAACCCCAGGTATTATTTCTACACCATTCTGATAAATATGAGGCACATTGATTAATTTTCATGATAAAAAAGGGAACTTCTGAGTATTCTGGGGATCTTCAGATGAAAGCAAATCAGAAAAATCTTTTAAAAGATTAGTCATGTTAGTCCATTCTCACATTGCTACAAAGAAATGCCTGAGAGTGGGTAATTTATGAAGAAAAGAGGTTTAATTGGCTCATGGATTTGCATGCTGTACAGGAAGCACAGTTGGGGAGGCCGTAGGGAGTTTTAACTCATGGAGGAAGGCAAAGCCAGAGCAGCCATCTTTATATGGCCAGAGCAGTAGAAAGGGAGGTGGGGAGGTGCCACACACTTTTAAACAACCAGATCTCATGAGAACTCACTATACAGTAGCAAGGGGGAGATGGTGCTAAACCATTTCTGAAGGATCCACTCCCCTGATCCAATCACCTCCCACCAAGCCATACCTCCAACATTGGTGAATACAATTTAACATGAGATGTGATTGTGGACACAGATCTAAACCATATCATTAGGAAAGCTCAGCAAGTGAGAGTACTCGGTAAATATAATATGCTTAGAGCAAATCTCACAAGTAAAATGCTGTTGTAAAAAGAATGTTTTTCCTTACTGACTCTTACTCAAAGGTAAATGCCCATAGCTAAAATGAAGTCAATAAGGTGAAAAGAGCTTTAATTGCAGCAGTTTTTGTTTACATAATTTAATTGGCTGTACAATTCTCTTCAAAGAACTGGGACAGCTCTTCATAAAAATCTAAAATACTGTATTAATATATAAAATAAGAAGACAGTGCATATATAACTTGACTTAGAATTTCAAAATAAATTTATTTTTTGATGTAAGATTGTGAATTTCTAAAAGTTTCTGGTTTTTCCCTTGAATTTTTTTAAATACTTTGAGAAGTTCCAGACACTTCTCAAAGAAGTGTCTTCTCTTAGATATGTAAGATCTAAGGTGAATACAAGAGTAAAAGGGAAATGTGAACTCCCTTAGGTATCCAGCTAGCTAACCTAATAAGGCCTTCTGTCTGTGTAAGACAGCAAACCTGAGGCAGGAAAGTAGAGGAGACAGGCAAGGAAGATCGAAGTTCATTGCTTCAGTTGTAAAAAAGTAAATCTTCTAGAATAATTAATTGATTGGGGCCAATACCTTAATTATGGCTGTTCTGATCTGGTTTGGAGGTTGAGGCGTGAAAGCTGGAGACATAAATGGTCCTCCTCTTTCTGGGGAAAAGGAGTGTGCAACTTTGAGAAGGAAGTACTTGGAGAATGAATGAATGAAGGGATGAAATAAGTACCCCCTTCAGCAACTAATTGGTACAAATGTGGTCAAGACTGGAAAAGTTGGTTTCAACATTTTATAATGCTACCTCTCAGCATGTCCATGCAGGATTTTATTGATGTTATCCATGCCATCTTTATAGTTCAACCTTCTTTCAAGCATTAATTTTCTTTCAACAACCATTTCTTCAAGGACTACCACGTACCAAGCTTTGAACCAGGTCTTGGAAATACAAGATAAATTAAGATTGGCCTCTGGTCTCCAGTAGCTTACAGTGTTATTTATTTCAAATAATAAATGTTTCACAACAATTTCTTTCTCTTTTTGGCTTTGTGAATATAAGAAAGCCTTAGGAGGGTTCTTAACATAAGGAGACAAATGAATCTTTCAGAATCCACAGTAGACTGGTAGCTATTGAGAGACTGGTGCTGGTAAAATATTTCTGTTTTGTCACTGGAAAACTTTCTCTCTCTCTCTCTCTCTCTCTCTCTCTCTCTCTCTCTCTCTCTCTCTCTCCCTCTCCCTCTCCCTCTTTCTCTCTTTCTTCTTCCCTCCCCCCACTTTCTCCCTCCCTCTTGTTCCTTCTCCTCCCCCACCCCCCACCCCTCTCCCCACCTCCCTTCTCATTTTACTTCTCTCACCCCTCCTCCTTATTTCTCTTTCTGCAATGCATCCTTGCATTTTTGTCCTTGTTGTTTTTGTAACTTGGGTTGAACAGACTGAAATGACAAATGTATTTTTCCAAGTGTTACATATCCAACGTGATAGGCATGCTATGGTCATCATTGTTCTCAAGGGCCAGACAGTTCAAATCATTAGATAAACAACATATGGGACATGTGGACAGATCGAGATAATAATATGTCTAATTGTCACAGAGGCTGGCCTAGAAGAAACAGTGCAATTGTGCTACAGATTTATAGAAACTTGAGGTATATTATCAATCCAAATGGACTTAGGGATCCAACTACTTATGACTCTGCACTCACAGATGAAAAATAAGATGAATAAAGTGGCTTTTAAAATGTTCCACCAAATACGCCTTTAAGGATTTTGAATGCATCAATCTGTTTTCACCCGTATTTATTTAGCATAATGATTAAAAACACAAGCCTGGAGACAGGCCAAGGTTTGGTCCCTATTTACCCGGCCATATGACCTTGGATAAGTTACTTCTCATCTCCGAGCTTCAGTTTCTTTGTCTGGGTTATTGTAAGGATTAAATGAGATAATGTGTGTAAAGCATTTAGCAATGTGCGTGGAATATAGTATGGGCAATTAATATTTGTGATTTTGATTGAATCACTATCATTATAAACAACTCAAAACAAAGTAATCCAAATAAATCAGTCACATACTATATTATTCTGTGTTGTCACTTTATACCAAAACAAGATAAATGCAGTATTGCATAATATACTGGCAGGATAGGTAAAATACTTTCTCAGGATCAAGTAGTTCATGTTCACATTTCTGCAAATGTAAAATTGAAAGAATAACTATACCTCCTTACAAATAGTTGTGAAAATTGTATGAAAATACATGTACATGGAGTACACAGAACAGACACCAATTTTTAGTGTGGTTTTTCTTATTATGGAGATGTTTAAAGTTAATAATATTAACTATTATTATCAAATATAAACATCATTATTAACAATTATTCAAAACTACCTAAGTTTTCTGATCAAGTTTGTGGCTTCTAAAAAAAAGAAATGAACTGAAATGTGGCCTTGTAAAAACTAATAAAAAATTTGGCATGAAAGACACAGACTAAATAGACAATCTATAAATAACTGTCAGATCATGTCATCCCCACCCCGTTCAAAGCCCCCAGTGGCTACTTCTCTTAATATGGCTTACAAGGCCTTACATAATCTGTTGATTCCCTTCCCACATGACTCCTAGCTGACCCACACTCAAGCCAACATCACCACTACTTCTGAGACCTCATCTCCTACCTCTTTCTTCTGGTTTACTTCACTTAAATCACACTGCCATCCTTGGTATGCCTCCTGTTCCTTAAGTACACTCTGCCCTCAAGGCCTTCAAAAATGCTATCCCCACTATGTGGAATACTCGTTTCTCAGATGGCCACATAGCCAAGTCCGTCACTTATTTTACATCTCTGCTCAAACATCATCTTATTAAAGAGGATTTCTCACCCCTACCTAGCTAAAATATCACCCATAGTCTGCTTTTTCACCATAGCACTTAACATCAACATAGTATACACACACACACACACACACACACACACACACGTGTCTAATCATGTTTTGTTTACTGAATTTCCCCTCATATAAGAAAGTAATCTTTATTAACAGCAATTTTGCCTCTTTGGTTCACTGAGGTATTCTTAGATCCTAGGGCCAAATCTGACACAAAATAGGAGCTTGGTAAATCTTTGTTGAATGAATGACTGTCACTTAAAACAAATTTGTCCTTTAATTGGAAGTGCTTTCTACCAGATTGATACAAAGGACCAGGCAGAATATTCTCATAGTAGTTACACTTAAATTGTTAACAACTTTTGCTTTCAAAAGTTTAACTTAAATAGGGATTTTTAAACTAGTATGGCGTTAAAGTTTTTTCTATTTGTTTTAATTGTTCATAGGTTGAAAATAATACCACCTGTTATATCAACATTTGTCATCATTGGGCTTCGATATATTAACATTTCAAAGTCTATTTAAAGTCATATAATGAAATGCAATCTCAGACTCTTTGGCTTAATAAATTTATCAGCTGTGGAGCAAGAGTTCTATTTGTGGTGTTTGAATTTTAGAATATTTCATACCAAGTAAAATATTAAAAGTGGATTTGAATTATTCACCTACTATTACTAGAGTTAAAACCTCATATCATAACTGTCAAATTTCTGATTGTCCATAGTAGAGAAAACTGTCTGATGTATGTTCCATAAGCTGGAATACAACAAAATAATTGTTTTGAAGTTTTTTTTTCAGAGACACAGTCTTACTTATGTTACGCGTGTTCCACGTTTCCATGTTCCCTCTTCTTTTCCATTAGTTTATGTGTCTGTTTTTATGCCAGTATCATGCTGTTTTGGTTACCTATAACTCTGCTGAATAACTTGAAGTCAGATAATATGAATTCTCCAGTTTTGTGCTTTTTGCTTAGGATAGCTTTGATTATTCTGGTTTTTGTGTGTGTGATTCCATATAAATTTTAATATTGTTTTTTTATTTGTGTGAAAAATGTCTTTGGTATTTTGATAAGAATTGCATCGAATCTGTAGATTGCTTAGGCAAGTATAGACATTTTAACACTATTGATTCTTCCAATCCATACATAGAATATCTTTCCATTTTGTGGTGACCACTTCAATTTCTTTTATCAATGTCTTAAAGTTTTCATTATAGAGGCCTTTCACTTCTTTTATTAACTTAATTCCTAGGTGTTTAATTTTATCTATGGCTATTCTAAATGTGATTTTTTAAATTTCTTTTTCACATTCTTCACTGTTGGTATATAGAAACACTACTTATTTTTGTATATTGATTTCTATTCTGAAAATTTACTAAATTTATCAATTCTTCAGATTTGTTAAAATACAAGACAATATCATATTCAAGGAAGGATAATTTGACCTTATCTATTCCAATTTCTATGCACTTTATTTCTTTCTTGTCTGGTTGCTCTAGTGAGGACTTCCAGTGCTATCTTGAATAACTGTGGTGAAAGTGGTCATCCTTGTTGTGTTTTAGATCTAAAAGGAAAGCCAGGTATAGTAGCTCACGCCTGTCATCCCAGCATTTTGGGAGACTGAGGTGGGTGGATTGTCTGAGGTTAGAAATTCGAGACCAGCCTGGCCAGCATCGTGAAATCCTGTCTCTACTAAAAATGCAAAGTGAGCTGGGCATAGTGGCACATGCCTGTAGTCCCAGCTACTCAGGAGGCTGAGACAGGAGAATCACTTAGAACCCAGGAGGAGGAGGTTTCAGTGAGCCGAGATCATACCACTGCATTCCAGCCTGGGCAAGAGAGTGAGACTTGGTCTCAAACAAATAAAATCAATAAATTTTAATTTAATTTAATTTAATTTTAAAAAGATCTAAAAGGAAAAGCTTTCAGTTTTCCCCCATTAAGTATGGTACTAGCTGTTGGTCTGTCATACATGGCTTTCATTATGCCGAGTTATGTACCCTCTATCCCCAGTTTCCAGTTTTTGAAGACTATTGTGAAACAATGTTGGAATTTTTCAAATGCTTTTTCAACATAAATTGAAATGCTTATGTTGTTTTTGTCCTTCTTTCTGTTTATATAATGTATCAGATTGATTGATTTGTACATGTTGAATGATCCTTGAATCCCAAGGATAAATCTCACTGAATGATTTGTTTTATGTGTTGTTGAATTCAGTTTGCTAGTATTTCATTCATAAGTTTTGCATCAGTATTTATCAGAAACACTAGCCTGAGGTTTTCTTTTTCAAATGTGTCTTTGTCTGATTTTTGTATCAGGCCTCATAGAATGAGATTGGAAGTATTCCCTCCTCCTCTGTTTTTGGAATAGTTTGAGTAGAATTGGTATTAGTTCTTTAAATGTTTTGTAGAATTCAGCAGTAAAGCCTTCAGATCCCAGGCTTTGCTTTATTGGGAGAGTTTTTTATGGCTTCAATCTCGTTATTTGTTATTGCTCTGTTGAGGTTCTAGATTTCTTCATGGTTCAATCTTGGTAAGTTTTATGTGTCTAGGAAGTTGTCCACTTCTTCTGTATTTTCCAGTGTATTGGCATGTAGTTGCTCAAAGTAACTACAAATGATCATTTGAATTACTGTAGTATCCATAGTAATGTTTCCTATTTCATATCTGACTTCATTTGTTAGATATTTTTTTCTTAGCCCAGCTAAAGCTTCATCAATTTGTTTAACTTTTTTAAAAATAAACTTTTTTATGTTTTGTGTTTTTTACTTTCAATTTTATTTGTGTTCTAATTTTTATTAATTCTTTTATTTTACCATTTTGAATTTTGTTTGCTGTTGCATAGTTTCTTATTCTTATGTTGGCACTTACAGCTATAAATGTCCTTCTTAGTACTGCTTTGGCTGTATTTCATAGGTTTGTTGTGTTTCCATTTTTTTATTTGTTTTAAGAAATTTTTCAGTTATCTTCTTTTTTTTATTTTTTTTTTAATTTTTATTGCATTTTAGGTTTTGGGGTACATGTGCAGAACATGCAAGATAGTTGCATAGGTACACACGTGGCAGTGTGTTTTGCTGCCTTCTGCCCCCTCACCCATATTTGGCATTTCT